>MDKI01115458.1:0-47419 GCA_005239505.1 Nicotiana paniculata
ATCCTCCTTCACCTTTGTTTTTAGTTACCAAGTCCCAATTGACAAGGTGAAGCTTCCTTTTTTGGTCAGTTGTACCCCAAAGAAAATTTCTATAAATTTGGTCAATTCTCTTGAGAGTTTTAGGGGGTAGCATTGTGTATTGCATGTAGTATGCTGGTAGACTAGAGAGAGTTGATGATACTAAAGTAGTTCTACCAGCCAAGTTTAGTTTATCACATTTCCACTCGAAAAGTTTACTTCTCATAGTGTCGATGATGAATTGGTAATCTTTGTGATTGGGGTTACTATTTATAATGGAAAATTCCAGGTATTTACCAAAAGAATTGTAGACTTTTATGCCAAGGGAAAGGGAAATGTCGGTGCTAGTTAATTTGCTACAATTTTTTGAGAAAATTATCCTAGATTTAGCGCAGTTTATAGATTGTCCGAATAGGCCACAGAAGTGCTTAAGGGCTAACTGAATGGCTGAGGAGGTTTTATTATTGACTTTTTCAATTAGAACCAAGTCATCTGCAAAGAAGAGATGAGATAGAGGAAGGCTATTTTTGCCCAGAATAATAGGGTCTCATGTTCTAATGTCCACTAGATGGTTTACGTAATTTGATAACATTTTCATTCGCAGAATAAATATATAGGGGACATGGGTGGAAATACTTTTCTCCTTGTTATTCTTTTACAAAGTGGATGTTCACCTAAATACTACCAAAAAAACTAAAGAAACTCGTTGCTTGTTTTCCAAAGTTGTTAATACAAAAGAAAGGGGAGTGAAGTGTATTAGAACAGATTCATGGAGAAGGATATTTGAAAAGATGGTGCTACAATTATAGTTATAGGTTGTCTACAGCGGGGAAGTAATCAATTAAAACCTCAGAGTTTCACTTTCAAAAATATACTCAATCAAACCATCTCAGTATAATAGGACTCTTAAGTAGAAAATCAAAAGGGAAATTGCAGTTTTAGTCTCTATAAAATCGATAAATTGACGTCTGGTAAAGCACATTCAGAGCCCGTTTGGACAAAAAAAAAATTCTTTTTCAAAAAAGTTTCACTTTTTTCGAAATCAGCCTTTGTTCATAAGATTTTTAATTTTCACTTGAAAATGTATTTTGAAAATTTCGAAAATTTAAAAAACTTCAAAAAGTTGTTTTTCAAAATTTTCACTCACAAAACTTCAAAAACAACCCAAACTGAATTTTATGTCCAAACACAACTCTAAATTTCAAATACCATTTTCACCATTTTTTGAAATTTTATAATTCTTATGTCCAAACGCCTACTTAATCTTCATTTCTTTGAGATTTGCACTTTTGATCATTCTACTAGTGAATCTTCACAGTTTAACGAGTTATTAACTATCGAATAATTAATTACACATGTGCTATGTTAAATTTGTATTGTTACTCCATATTTAATGGTATTTAGTTCTAAAATAATCTTAATACACCATACTTCCTAGACAAAACAAAAAACATATTTTAGATAATTCAAGGTTAAATATGCTTAGGTCTACTATTACAAAAATCAAATAAGAATTTACCAATAATATAGGGATCAAAAGTGCAATCACTAACATTTGCTTGAAAGAATGTCTTATTTAACATGTAATAACATCCAAATAGCAACCACATTGAAAATTACATGGTACATATCCAAGAAAATACTTACTTAAATGGGCTATAGTGGAGTCTATAAGTAGGAATTGCCATCAGATGTTTGGCTCTACAAGTTACTACCCCAAATTGCTCACTCATGTCCAATTCACTAGGCTGCATACCATTTGGAAGTTCCCAATCAAAGCAATGCACCAATTGCGCGACCACAAGGCGAACAATTATGATCCCCAACTGCATACCAGGACAACTTCTTCTACCAGAGCCAAATGGTAGAAGTTGAAAGTCGTGTCCACGAAGATCTACGTTGCTCTCAACAAATCTTTCTGGGAAAAACTTGTCTGGTTCAGGCCAGGCATTAGGATCCCTTTGAGCTGCATATACGTTGACAATAATTCGCGATCCCTTTTGTACGAAGAAGCCATCGACCACACAGTCTTCTATGGACTCATGAATCAGTAATGGTGCAGCTGAATGTAGCCTCAGAGCTTCTTTTATTACCATGTCTAAGTACTTTAAATTCTCCAAGTCTGTTTCTTCTACCATTCTGTCCAGGCCTACAACTTCTTCTAACTCTTCTTGTAGTTTCTTCATCACTTGAGGATGCCTAAGTAGCTCTGTGAGTATCCATTCTACTGATGTTGCTGAAGTGTCCATTGAAGCCATAAGCATGTCCTGTGCACAAAATTTGTCCCCAAAAATATGAATTAAGCAAATTAAAGTTGTAATGACGACCAGTGGCAGAGCTAGAATTTTCACTAAGGGGTGTCACAATATAAAGAAATAAATTCACAAAGAAATCAAGGGGAACATATAGTAGCATATACATTTTAGGAAAAATTATCTAGCTACACAGTATGATTTTCTAGATGAAGGGGTGTCACCCCTTGGGATAAGTCCGCTCCGCCTCTGATGACAACAAACAACTACTATTACATCTCAAATCCAAACAAGTTAAGGTCAATCATATGAATGCTCTGCTTATGTGAGCTTGCTATCATTGGAAGCAGTAGGTTGACAGCCAACATAAAACTAGTCAATGTACGGCGAATCTTCATAATACATAAAACTAAAGTTTTAACAATATTAAAAATTTCTACACACATTTTTCAAATGCTAGCATTTGTTTCTAAATTAATCACCAACTAAATATTTGACTTAATGAAATTTTACATACCAATAGAACAGCTTTGATATGGCGGCGATCGAACTCGAATCCAGCTTCACCAGATTGCATAATGCCCATCATGGTATCTACAAAATCCTCAGTTTCCCTCTGTTCCTTAGACTGAACATGTTCTTCAATAATCTTCTCAAGAAACTCATCAAAAACCTTTGAAAGAGCCTTTAGCCTACTAGTAAGTCCCTGAAGATCCAAAACACCAAGATAAGGAAAGAAATCACCAAGATTTGGTGTTGCAGCTAAATGTACAACTTCTTGAACTATAGATTTAAAACCCCTTTTGTCCAAATCTTCATCCATAAACTTTTTACCAAAAACCATTAAACAACTCAAGTTTGCATTCATGGATGAAACTTTAGCACTAAGATCAACAGCAACACCATCCTGAGCAGCCTGTTTGATTGATTTAACCAAAATGGAAACTTCTTCCTTTCTTGAAGGTTGATATGAATTAATCTTTTGACTAGTCAGAAGTTGTAAAGTACATAATTTTCTCATATTCCTCCAATAAGATCCATATTTGGAGAAAATCAAGTTTCTTTGGCCATAACATATATATTGAGAGGCCTCATGGTGAGGTCTACTAGCAAATACATGATCATAAGTCTTGAGGACTTTTTCAACTGTCTCAGGGGAAGAAACAACAATTGCTGGTACCAACCCAAGTCGCAAGTACATAAAAGGGCCATATTTCTTGGCTAATTTGTAAAAAATTTGGTGTGGATTTTTACCTATTAAGTGGAGATGTCCCAAAATTGGAATTCCTATTGGACCAGGTGGAAGTTTTTTCTTGTTTTTGATGTTTAGCAACTTATGGAACATGTATATGACTAGAGCTAGTATAAGTGTAGTCCATATTAAAGCCATGGTTGGGACTTGGAGCTCTAATAGCAGACTTAGGTTATAGAATATAGCCCCTTAAGCTTCAAGATATATAATGTTATTACAAAGGAGCGCAAACTACCACCATCCCCTTGCTTCAAGATAGAGAATGCAAGTACAACTCAATTCTACTTGCCCGCAAGAGTTGACTGAGTTAGCTGGCTGAGTGGTTTACCACGTGAGAGTCCTGAGATCGATCCCCTCACCAGCAACCTCCTCAGTCAGAGCTCGTCGCACTGATCGTGCCTAATGCAGTTTACATTTTCTATATAATTTATGAGTAATTGCACGTGAGCATGTTATGCACATACCCGAAGGATAATGTCTGCGGGTTTCTCTAGAATTTTTTTAAAGAAAAAACTCAAATGTACTTGCTGGATTTTCCTAAAAAAGAAAAAAAAAATATTCCTCCCGTCTCTTTGACCAATTTTGGAACAAGAGATTAAACTCTTGTATCAAGATAGTAAAATGCATTATTCTTGTGGCTGGACCAAAATTTTTATCAAGGGATGTCAAAACATAAAAAACTAGATATATCGAAAAGTCAAGAGAAGTTAACGGATAGTAAATATACATAAAATTAAAAAAATTATCTAGCAATATATTATAATTTTTTCTGGCGAATACATGTCGCTTAACACCCCTTGGTTCAATGTGGCCTGCCATTGTATTCTTCGAGTCCATATTATTGTCTTTTAGTAACTTTTTTAATCAACTCCTTAAAGAAATATATTTAATAGTTATAATATTTCACAATAGAGTACGCCACCGAAAAAGAAGATGATATTATCTTATCCTTATGGAAGCAATTGGGCACGCACCATTTTGATGTTTAGTTTTAAATCTTCTTTTTTTTTGGATAAAATACATATATTGACAGAAAAATGAGACTTCCTCCTTGTTTGATTTGAGCTCAATTCTTATAAATAGTTAAATACTATTTATAAGTTAGTCTTGGAACTTGGGGTTTGTCAATGGAACTCACTCTATTCTAAGCTATTTTTTTTGTCTTTTCTTTTGCTTTTTTCATTTTTAAATTTGGTTTTTTGGAGGGTAAGCCTAAAAATAGGGCAAGGAAAGGTTGTCAGTGCACCATTTAATTAGAATGCATTACAACTAATAAGTTGCCATTCTAATATACTCCACTATTTATCAATCATTACATGTTCAAATGCTTACTTATAGTCTATTTGGTTAAGCTTTTTTCAATCAAAAGCATACTATTTTAAAAATAAAATATTTTTTTAAAAGTTAAGTATTTGATCAAGCTATATATATATATTTTTGAGTGAATCAGAAGCAGTTATGAAAAAGCAGAAAAAAGTAACGTCTCCCCGAAAGCACTTTTTTGAAAAAAAAAATTGAGAAAAATACACTTAAAAATTTTATTTGGTATGTGGTATTATTTGACAGTACATAAAGTTTAATAAAGAATGGAAGACTTATAATAAATATTTATGTGACTATAAATTATAATTTAAAAGTTAAATTATCTCTAAATAGATATGTGATATTTCTTTTTAGGATATACAATAAAGAAAAGTGGGCAATCAAAATTGGGACAGATGAAGTATGTTTAAAGCTTTTCTAATGAGTATATTTTAAAATAAATACATAGGTTAGAATAAAATTATTAGGTTCAATCGAATCCGTTGGGCGTAGGTTAGAATAAAATTATTAGGTTCAATCGGACCCGTAGGGCGTACCTTCGAGGATAGCTTCGCCACTATCCTAAGTAGAGGTGTTCATGGTCCGATTTTGATTGAATTTTCCCTAAAAAGAAACCAAACTAAGTAAGTCAGTTTCTTACATATTATAACCAAAAAAATTAAGTTAGCTTTTTATCGAATCGATTTATATCCGGGTTTGTTGGTTTTCGATTATTTATTGATTTTTTCTTAAATATGAGACATACACTATCAAACACATATTCCGGCGATTACATTTTAAATGTAACACTATTAAATCAATTGCCCTTTGAGAAATCTATCATTTACCAAGATATATTGATGATAATTGAATCAAATAATGATGAATAATTCATGGACTCAATTAAAAATAGATTATTTTTAACATGAAACAGATTCTTATACTTAACAAAAGAAAACTACCGATGAAACTAGAATGTGAAGGCAAATTTTTTTACTAAAAGTGTTGTACCATAAAATTTTAAAACTTTGTATTGTGTGTGTGTGTGTAATAATAAATTTGAAATAGCTAGTTCTTCGATTTGGTTCGATTTTTTCAGTTTTTTTTTTATTAAAACAAAATCAAATCAAATTTGATTGGTTTTTAAAATTCAAAAATAATACCAAATCAAACCAAAAAGTATCATTTTTTTCATCTAATTGGTTTGATTTTCGATTTGGTTCGAATTTTCGAACTTATATAAACACCCTTGTTCCAAAGCATAACAAAGCCAAAGTCTCCGAAGTGAGTAAGGACCTGTTTGGTCATAGATTTTGCCAAAATAAATTTAGATTTTATTTGGCAAACACATATTTGGCCATAAATTTTGCTTACATTTTGACAAAGTACCAAATCCCAAATCCCAAAACCAGCTCAATAGCTAATTTTGAGCCAAATATCACTATTACATTTTTTAAAAAATTGCCCCAAACTTTTGTATTTTATAAAAGAGCCCCACCATTTATTATTTTATAACAATGTTGATTCATCTTCTCGGTCATCTGATAGTGTATCATGTAATTCATTATAAAAATGATAATTTTGTACCAAATTTATTTATGTTCAGGACTATAGTTTGTGATATGGTATTGTCGGGTATTTGTGATAGTTTTTAGAACTTGTGGGTATAAGTCATGTTTCATGTTTTTCTAAAACAAATTTGGGAAATATGTTTTGAAAATGGATGTCCAAACACATTTTCATTTTCAACCCAAACTTCACTCAAATCAGATTTTTCAAAATAAATTTGAAAATCTATGGTTAAACGGTAGCTAAAAATTAGTTGAAAGAAGGTAATAGATTCTTGATCTAATAAAACATGAAAAAGAAAAATAAATTCACCGTACGAAGGAATAAAAAAAGCATAGGAGGCTTTTGGTGACATAATATATGAAATCAGTGGGAAGTCATGTTTTACTAGTTGTAGGCAAATTCAAAGTACACTTTCCAAGAAAGAAGTAATCCCTTTTTGTTATAAAAAAACTCAAGTTGTGTTATTATAATTGAATTCCTTCCCCATCTGAAGTACCAAAAAAGGGGACGAGATACCCTCTGGCCGTCCAATGACTTTATGTCCAGTTTTGCTTAATGATAGTGCATATTAATTACATGTGACAAACTTATTATTTTATGTGTAAGATCTATTATTTTAAATATGATAAAATAATGTTGAATAAAATATACTGGAGGGGAAAGGACCCCAAAAAGACGCTAATTTAGGAGCTCGAACGCAATTCGTCATTTCGTCCATTAGTCAATTTTAGGAAGCCACTCGTCAGTCATGACACTATCTACCAACTTGATATTGACAACCTTATCCGTACACTTTTTTTCTCTCGTGGAACAACATCCTTTTCGTGAACAATATTCAAAAAGTTTTTTTTTTTTTAAATTAGCAAATTTAATTTTTACTTGAAGATGCATATTAAAAATTTTTTAAAATTTGAAATACTGTAAAAAGCTATTTTTTAAAGTTTTCACTCAAATCATTCACAAAATTTCAGAAACAACCCAAACTGAAATTTATGTCCAAACACAACTCTAAATTTCAAATACCATTTTCAATTGAAAACAAATTTCATCAGTTTTTCGAATTTTACGATTTTTATGTCCAAACGCCTACTAAAGAGGGGACGAATTGATGAATACAATTAACATATAGTGTAAGAGAGGTTAGACTTAATATATTCATCGGAGTCTCGTTATAACACTGGTTAAAATTCAGGGTGTACAAATGAAATCGCAAACCGCACCAACTCAATAATTCGAGCCAAATCGACAAAAAATTCCGACTATGGTTTGGTTTGATTTGGTTTGGTGTTGGGAAAAAAACCAATTGTTTTACCAAAAAAGTATTAAACCTTTTTCTAAACGGATTAATGAGAAAATAAAGGATGAATCCTAGTTAAATATAATAACTACTAGATCTGAAGTTTATATATATTGATGATGTAGGGCCATGTCCGATAATATTGAATGCCAACTACAAATTCTCAATGATTGTCAATGAATGTGATAATGAAAGCATGTAATAAATGTAGATAACGGCAATAGATGTAATAAAAAAGAATTTATCACCCAAATGTTAGATGACTTGGATGATTCTCTATCCTGACAACAACGTGAGATAATACAAATTGAATGTGGACAATAAATCCTTGGATCTTGTGAATAAAGGTGTACATTTGAGCAATGGAATCAGTGGACAAGACAAGCTTTTGTATATTCTTTGTAGTCAACTCTTTACAATGTGTTCTTATCAGAAAAGTGAAGATCTCTTTTTGTTCTTTATCTCTTCCTATTTATAGGGGATATGCCTAATAAATCCTAAAAAGTACAACTGGGAGAATATTCAATGGAATATAAATGTTACTATAATACGTTCTTTACACGACCTCGGCATTAATCTTTATTTGGGTAACTTCTCGCCATAGAGACGTGCTCGGCTTTGACCTCGACCACATCTCGTCCATTTGTCGTCATTAAGTTCAGCCCAAATTTTGACTAATACAGTTAGTCCATCCGCTTATTAAGGTCGTGCTCTTGGGCGTCCTCGATGAGCAGACTCTGTCTGCATCCGTCAGAGGAAATTTGGTCGTGATGATTGAATCGAATCGGCCGAGGTCGGACTAGTGGCGGTTGTCAACAGGGTTGTGGTTGGCATAACTGACGTAGGATGATGTCATGGCCACGCGCTTCATCAATACGCGTCTTCCCATTGCAATGTGTTGTTTCCTGTGCTTCTGTCGCTTTATTTCGGTGCCATTGATGGCTCTTTGCCTCGATTCAGGTGCCACCCAACCCTATAAATAGAGGGTAAGGGCTTCATCGTCGAAACTTTTAGCATCTACTACTCTTTATGCACTTTGTTCATTCTTAAGCTTCTTCTCCGATCTCAGTTTCTAATTTTTTGCACCTCCTTCAGTTTCAGTTCCGTATTTCTCTTCCGTTTGGTACCTTCTTTCTCCGACTTCATCGTACACACTTCATTAAGAAAAGATGTCAAATTCTCCTCATTCTTCTGACAGAATCTCCGATGCCACCCCCTTATCGGTAGCCCCTCCTCCTAGCGGTGAGGGACCCATGGTTGAGGAAGATGAGAGCTTCCCCACCATGGAGGAGGTATTTCCTAGGAACCCTTTAGTCAGAAATGACTTCACAAAAGAACCTGCCCCTGCCCCTGCTCCTGCTCGGCTATTCTCTTAAACGGGACCGAGTCAATAACCGCCCTCCGGTCTAAATTCGGTATCCCTTCTCACGTTGAAATTGTTCTGGTGGGAGGCGACATAGTACAAGTTCACCGGCCCGGATATTGTCCTTTCTACGTCTATCTGTTATGGTGTTTGCCCGGCGCATCTCTTCCCCTAAAATGAGAGCTAGTCGGCCGCAAGGTCTCTATCTGCCATCTGCTGCATCTCTTCTCGCCCAGTTTCTATAGCGGCACATTGATTCATCTACGGCATCGTGGGACCAAAGTATTGGTGGACGGGGTGGACGCTAAGGTGAACCAGCGATTCTAGCATAAATACTTCTTCATCAGAACCGAGCACCTAGTGTCGGATCCGACCATGTTCCCCGAGCAGCGGAACTTCAATTGTAAGGACCTATTATTACTCGCTAAATGCTGCTCGTTCTTTTTTTTTCTTTTCTTTCCCTTTATCTATTATTTTTGTCCTCGACTTACTCGTGACTATTTCTCTTTCAACTGAGAGGCGTCTACCGTCTCTCGTCTTTGATATTGAAGATTGGGTAACTCGTGTGTTACCCCACACTATGGGAATTCGTGACTGGGCGTCCTTTCAAAGGCGCTTCCGACCCAAGCCATCGTCCAGTAAGTGTTATTTTACCTTACGACCTATTGCCATTCACCACTGTCCTTTGATGTGATTTTCTTTTGGTGCTAGGTCGGCGAACTTCCAAGAATGCGATGGCTCCGGTGCTTACATTTCGCCAGGCAGTTGCCTCGACCGAAATGCAAAATTTGCTCTTGCTGAGTCTGCACGAGGGGGTCAGACTCAAGCTCCGCCGTTGAGGGACTTCGCCCTTCGAACCGTTGTTGTGCCGGATGGGATCTCTTCTCAGCCTATATTACACCTAGTCGATGAGTCGTCTCACGGCGAGGAGGAGGCATCATCGAGGAAGAGACAAAGGGTGGATATTGGGAAGGCCCTCGCTGCTGATGTTGGACTGGAGAGGCTTATCACTTTGGGAGGATTCGGCGCCTTCACCACATATCGAGGTTGCTCATGTGGCAGGTGCCTTCATGGAGAGGCCATCCGAGGTTGAGGGGGTCCGTGGTAGAGGAGAACCTACACAGGCTGTTGAAGTTGGCTCATCATCAGCGGTCAGGAGAGATAGAGTCGTTCCTGTGGGGGACGATGACTCTGGATCAAACATCGACCCTGAGGAGGTACGGGCCTTCGAGGAGAGCGCTACTCGCGTGGAGATAAGGACGGAGGGTCCTAATCGGCACATAGTCATTCCCGTGAGCTATAACCTTTTGGTCGACTTAGAACGTGTGGCACCGTCCTTTGCTCATTTGTGTGCGGAAGCTGAAAATATGCGTTGTAGACTCTAAGAGATGCGGACCTGTCTTTGGGCATATTGAGCATGGCCTTGCGAGTAAGTTTTCACTTCTTTCCACAGTTTATCCATTCCATATATGTTGTTTATTCTTGCTGACTTGCTTTCTTTTGCGTGTTAGACTTTCATTTTGGAGATTGAGCATGACCGGCGAGAGGAGCGGATGATGGATCTCTACAAGAGGATGGAATTTAAGTATAAAGAGTATCGATCCAAGTGCCGGATGATGGTCAAAATTATTGATGAGGACGGATAGTTCCAAGCATTACGCGATGAGATCAAGCAGAAGTTCGAGGAGCTGAAGGAGAAAGATGAGGAGATTATGAGGGTTATCGACCGATGCAACACTTTGGAAGGGACGCTGAGGTCCAAGGAGGATGAGCTCGAAGTGAACACAGGGGTGATGGATGAGAATGCAGATCTGCAGGCGCAAGTGGCGTCTTTAAAGTTAGAGCTTGAACAAAGCGAGGCCAAGGTCGTCTACTTGAGGGAGAAATTAAGCGTTTAGGTCAAAGAGCTGAACCTGGCTGAGAGAACCAGGATGACCATCATGGAGGAGGCAGCAACCTTAGAGGGTAACCTACGTGTTTGTAGGACTGAGCGGGCTAGCGAGGTGGAGACTTTGGCTCTTAAGGTGGAAAGGTTGAAGGAGAGGATCAAGGGTTTGGAGGCAGATCTATCTAGGCTGAATGAGCAGGTCATTACCTTAAAGGCCGAGCAGGAGCAACAGCAGGCCCAACCGTCTACTTCTCGTACTTCTGCCGATCCTAGTGTGTCACGGGAGTTGTACGAGATGTGGGTTCACGCTGAGGCCCATATTGACGTGTATAATTCTTTGAAAGCGGCCGAGAAGGTTTTCGAGGCGGAGCTTGAGGGCGTTCGTAATGCACGCGCAGCTCGTGAAGCCTGTGGTTACGACCGTGGAACGCCCAGCAGGGATGATGATGAAGACACCTTGGATGGTCTTGCCTGTGACCCTTGGTATGATGATGAGTATGTTGATGATGTTGATGGGGATGATGTAGCGTAAAGCCTTTGTACTTAGTCTTTTTTTTGTTTTGGTGTTTTTAGTGGGGCGTCCTTGAGCCCTTTGTAAAGAGTTTTGTAGTTGAACAATTGAAATGGAGCAATTGTCTTTTTGCCATGTATTTTCGAATTTTCTCTTTCCCTTTTTCCTATCTCGTTGGCGTTTTCTCTTGTGAGAAAGTCCTTGAATTTTCAGTTGTTTGCATGTAAGGTTGTTTTGGGATGAGTCGAATATAGACCGATTTGAGGTCAAATATAAGTTAGCTCGAACGAGGTCGAGGTTTGATTGATTCAATAGAGGTCGAATGTAAAATAATTCAAGCAAGGTCGAATGAACAATAATTCAAGTGGTGTCGAATGTGAATTAATTCGAGCGAGGTCGAATGTAAGTTAATTCGAGCGAGGTCAAATGTAAAGTAATTTGAGCGAGGTCAAATGTTAAGTAATTCGAGCAGTGTCGAATGTAAGTTAATTCGAGCAGTGTCAAATGTAAGTTAATTCGAGCGAGGTCGAATGTAAAATAATTCGAGTGAGGTCGAATGTTAAGTAATTCGAGTAGTGTCGAATGTAAGTTAATTCGAGCAGTGTCTAATGTAAGTTAATTCGAGCGAGGTCGAATGTTAAGTAATTCGAGCAATGTCGAATGTGAATTAATTCGAGCGAGGTTGAATGTAAATGTGTGTATCGAGCGAGGTCGAATGCATATTTTATGTGTTGGCGTGATGTGCAAATTTGGTGGAGTTGTGTAAAAATGTTGCATACTGCTTTGTTTATTCATTCATTGGAGAATATTACATGTTTCTATTTGCTCCATACATACATTTGAGAAGTTCCAGTCTATCTAGTCCCTTTATCGCTCGTACTGGAGAAGTAGTCGATAGGCGGGGCGATGAATTCAACACTTAAACTTCGAGACGCCCTCTTTGTCGCCTCATTAAAAACCTCCCTGATAAAACCCAACTGGGACAAAACTCGGGTGAGGGAAAAAGAGTACGACTTGGAGGACGTCCGTTTTCATAAGTTGAAGTATTTGAGGTGGGCGACGTTCCAAATGTTTGGTATTAGCTTTCTCTCCATTATTTCTAGTTGGAATGATCCTTTATTTGCTGCCGCCGTGATTTTATATGGCCCGTCCCAATTGGTTCCTAGCTTACCTTCTCTTGGGTCTTTGCTCGCCTGTGTTTTGGCCTTGAGCACATAGTCTTACTTTGGCCTTTTTGTTGTAATATTGTTCTGCTTGTTGTTTTTGAGCTATCATTCTTATGTAAGCCATGTCTCTCCGCTCGTCTTTTTCGTTGAGGTCTTGCTTTCTGTTCTCGTCGTTGCTTGGTCCGCTTTCATTGGAGTATCTCAGAGTTGGTTCTCCGACTTTGACTGGTATTACTGCGTCAGTCCTATAGACTAGTAAATATGGCGTTTCTCATGTGCTTGTTTTTGGCGTGGTGAGGTATGCCAATAGCAATTTTGGTACTAGTTCCGGCCACAGTCCCTTGGCGTCCTCGAGCTTCTTCTTCATGATATCCAGTATTTTTTTGTTGGAGGATTCGGCTTGGCCGTTTCCTGCAGGATGATATGGCATGGAGAGTATTCGCTTGATGTGCCATTTCTCAAAGAATTCGACGGTCTTTTTCCCGGTGAACTGGGGTCCGTTGTCACAACTAATTTCTTTGGGGATGCCGAAGTGGCATATGATTTTCCTCCATATGAATGTGATAACTTCCTATTCGCGTATTTGGGCGAATGCACCTGCTTCTACCTATTTAGAAAAGTAGTCAGTTAAAACCAAAAGGAATCGTACATTACCTCGTCCCGCTGGAAGTGGTCCAACGATGTCCATTCCCCATTTAGTGAACGGCCATGGCTGGGAATGAGTGGAGGTGCTCGCCCACTTGGTGTACCATTGGAGCGTATTTCTAACACTGCTCGCACTTCTTAACGAAGTCAGCAACTTCCTTTTTCATGGTGGGCTAGTAATAGCCTGCTCGTATGAGGCATCTAACAAGGGCTCGGTTGCCAGTGTAGGCTCCACAGTGGATTTCGTTTACTTCCTCGAGGACACGCCTGGTTTGGTTTGGCCCTAGGAATTTCGCCAAGGTGCCGCCAAACATTCTTTTGTACAAGTCGTGGTTGATGATAATGTATCTGGCCGCCTGCATTCGAAGCTTCCTAGCTTCTTTTTTGTTTGATGGGAGTACTCCCTCCTGCAAATACGCTATAATACGGTTGCGCCAGTCCCAAAGTTAAGTTTACAGAGTGTACCTCAATTTGGTCTATTGACGAATGGAGGAGGGTAATGACGTTTTCCTTTCCGCTTATATTCTTGGTGGCTGATGCTAATTTGGCGAGGTCGTCTGCCTAGATGTTTTGTGCCCGGGGTATCTGGTCGAGTTGACATTCGTCAAACTCCAGCAGTAGCTTATGAATTTCTGCACGGTACTTTTAGAAGACTTTCTTCTTTGATTTGAAAAGTCCCTGTGACTTGGTTGATGACGAGTTGTGAGTCACATCGGAGGATCACTCGGCGTGCTCCATACTTGAGAGCTAGTCTCAGTCCTGTAATAACGGCCTCGTACTCGGCCTCATTGTTATTCATATAAAGGCACCGTATGGACTGGCGGATGACTTCACCTGTTGGGACCTCGAGTACAAATCCCAGTCCAGATCCTAACACGTTGGAAGCGTTGTCGGTGTATAGGACCCATAGGTCGGGTAACTTGGGAGAGGTACGAGAAGTTTTATGCTCGACCTCAGGCATTATTTTGGCACTGAAATCGGCGACGAAGTCGGCGAGTACCTGCGACTTTATCGTTGGTCGCGAATGATATGTTATATCGTGCTCGCTTAATTCGACGGACCACTTGGCCAATCTCCCCGACAACTCGGGTTTATGTAGGATGCTTCTTAGGGGGAAGGTCATGACCACCGAGATGGGGTGGCATCGAAAATAGGGTCTAAGCTTTCGTGAAGCTACGACCAATGCCAGGGCCAGCTTTTCGAGTTGGGGGTACCTCGTTTCGGCGTCGACCAGGGTTTTTCCAATGTAATAGATTGGAGATTACGTACCTTCGTTCTAATGGACCAACACTGCACTTACTGCAACGTCTGATACGGCCAAGTAGATTAAGAGACGCTCGCCAGGTTCTGCCTTGGCGAGTAGCGGGGGCGAGGACAAGTATTCCTTTAGTTCTCTTAGGGCCTCGATGCACTCAGAATTCCACTAGAGTCCGTTGTCCTTTTTTAGAACGTTGAAGAATTTGTGGAATCTTCCAGAGGATCGTGAGATGAACCTCGATAGTGCGGCTATACGGCCGATCAGTTTCTGTACTTGTTTCTTACTGGTCAATATTTCAGGTATTCCCTCAATGGCTTTGATTTGGTTGGGGTTGACCTCAATGCCTCTTTGCGATATCAATAAACCGAGTAACTTCCCAGAGGTCATGCCGAAGGCACACTTTTCGGGGTTCAGCTTCATGCCGTATCGCCTTAGTATATCAAAGGCTTTCTTCAGGTGGTCGATGTGGTCCTCCTTTCTTTTTGATTTGACCAACATATCGTCTATATAGACTTCCATTGTTTTGCCGAGTTAATCTTTGAACATCTTGGTGACCAGCCTTTGATAAGTCGCCCATGCATTCTTCAACCCGAACGGCATGACTTTATAGCAGTACGTCCCTTCGTGGGTGATGAAAGTGGTATTTTCCTGTTCCTCCTCCTCCATGAGGATTTGGTTGTAGCCTGAGTACGAATCCAAGAAACTTAACAACTTGTGCCCTGCTATTGCGTCGATGAGTTGATCGATGTGGAAACAGAAAAGAGTCTTTTGGGCAGGCTTTGTTCAGGTCTCTGAAATCCACGCACATGCGCCACTTCCCATTTTTATTCTTCACTATGTTGGCGACCTATTTGGGGGTATTTTGACTCGCGGATGGAGCCGTTGGCGAGTAATTTTTCTACCTCTTTGTGGACGGCCACATTGATTGCGGCGTTAAATTTTCTTCTGATTTATCGTACCGGCGGGTAGGGTGGGTCGACGTTTAGCTTGTGTGTAGCAATTTATTTCGGGATACTTGGCATATCTGCATGGGAGAAAGCAAACAGATCGCCGTTGTCAATTAAAAATTTATGAATTTTACCTAGTTCTGAGAGTTTGTGGCCAATGTAAGCCTTTTTGTTGTGGTGGTTTCTATCTAGTTGGACAGGGTCGAGGTCTTCCACTGTTGACCTTGTGGCTTCTACGACGTCGGGGTACTTTATGATGTCTTTATGTTTGTCGTATTCGAGCCCCGACTTCGGTAATTGCTATGCTCCTAAGCCCTCTTTTTTTAACCGTTGAGTGTATGTGCAATCTTGGGAGATGCGGTATCATTCTTGGACCGTGCACTGTTCACCTCGAATACTAATTATTCCCCACGAGGTAAGGAACTTGATGACTTAGTATAAGCTGGACGGGATGGCCCTCATGGCGTGTATCCAGAGTCGCCCTATAATGACGTTGTAGGCTATATCTTGGTTCATAACATGGAAGGTTGTTTCAAGGGTGACGCCCCCTGCTAGAACGGGCAACGTTATCTCTCCTAAGGTTCGTTCGACTGCATTTTTAAAACCTGTTAGTGTTATTGTCACGACCCGATTTCGGAGTCGTGAAGGCGCTTGTCGTAAAACTAGGAAAGCCGCCCCTTTTATCTACGCTAAATTCAGTTTCCAGTAAAAATACAATTTTAAACAAAATCATTGATAATACTAAGAGTCTGAAGTTTAAAAACAATATTAGAAAAAAAAAATTTAAATTTTCCAACCCCGGATCCGGTGTCACTCAGTCATGAGCTGCTAGATTATAAAATAAAGAAATGAAGAAATAGACAACATAGTCTCAAAATAAGAGCAACAGGTGGAATAAGAAAGAGAAAACGAGGTCGCGATCGTCAGCTGCTACCTCGACAACTCCAATGAAACTCTGACAGCTGCTAAATATCCACTACCGGCTCCCGGTGTACCTGGATATGCACACAAGGTGCAGGGGGTAACGTGAGTACACCAACTCAGAAGTAACGAACCCAAATTATGGGTTGAGAGGTGGTGACGGACAAAACCTCATAACTTACGATAACCAATATACAGAAATTAGACATGCTAAAAGTTTATCAGAATGAGTAAATATGCCAAGTATGCCAGTATACTCTACATGCCACCATAAAAATATATGTATTAAACCAATGTGGATATGCACATAGTGATTGCAACCCTCACACAACAGTCCAATCAGTACCGTATGTGGCTCTCAGGCCCAGGGAAAAGTCCATCCCAGAATGTACATAATCATTAGTGACCGTAGTCACTCCATACTGAGGAAAAAGGCCAATCCAGCCCCACGGAGAAAGTCCAACTCCAGAATAAAACACTCGGACAAGATCCATGTCCAGGGACGATCCATCCCTCACATAACATCCACTTCGTACACGGTCCATGCCCAGGAAAAATCCATCCCTCAACATCAGTGTGCTCATTGGGGGTGTAAAGACTCCGAGGGGCCCTAGTGGACCAAGCGCTATATCAAGCCAATGAAGGCATGATTTAAGTATCGCTGCGGTGTGCAGCCCGATCTGATAACTGTCTCAATAACAGGCTCTCGGCCTCACTCTGTCATTACTCTCCAGTCTCACTCACATGGATCACAGATGCATCCATCAGCCCGAAACAATGATAAGTATGCATATAATTAACAATACTGAGACTGAGGTATGAAGTGATATGCTATAACAGGACTGATTATAAGAAATCAAATAATCAAAAAATGAGACAATAATATACCACCACTCGGGTCTCAGCATTTTCGACGTGAAGCCTAGCATTTATACTCAATATGATTTCTAACGGTTCACAATTACTACATTAATAGAAGTGCGGATATCGATCAGTAATAGCTACTAGACAAATACCATGGGATAAGCCAGGCCACAATACTCGGTGCACACTCGCACGCCCGTCACTTGGCATGTGCGTCACCTTAATTATAGTAGTAAATCATTTAGCTCGGGGTTTTGAACCCTCAGAACCAACTTTGGAAACGTTACTTACCTCAAAACCGGCTAAAATACTATTTCGCAGTTCCTTTGCCTCTAAATTCGGCTCCGAGTGATCCAAATCTACACAAAATTAGATGTATATAATTATAATATGCCAAGGAACGAACCCTAATTGAAATTTATCAAAAATACTCAAAGATCCCGAAATTTGTCAAACCCGACCCCTGGGCCCACGTCTCGAAACTCGATGAAATTTACACCACAAAAGTTCTCATCCTCCCACGAGTCTATACATACCAAGAACACTGAAATCAGAGTCCAAATGACCCCTCAAATTCCCATTTTAAGGTCTCTAAACCACAAGCCCTAATTACCTATTTTAGCACTGTTTTCCCCCAAATTTTCACTACTAATCCGACCTTTAATCATATATAAACAAGTTTTAAGTCCAAAATTCTTACCTCAATGAAGAACTATCGATTTCCCTCTTCAAAACCCTTCAAAAGCTTCAAAACTGAATAAGAATAGTGAAAGAATGACCAAAATTCGCTAAAGGTTATTTTTATAGGTTCTGCCCAGCGATGACTGCACCTGCGGTCCTTTTCTCGCACATGCGGTCCCAGGTACGCACCTACGAGAATTCACTTAAGGGACCTTTTCCGCACCCGCGACAGATTCTCCGCAGGTGCGGCCCCATGTTCGCATCTGCGACCTTTGCTCACCCAACCAATTTCTGAATCTGCGGAGCCTTTTCCGCTTCTTCGGGCTCGAACCTGCGGTCCCCCATCCGCAGGTGCGGAAACACCAGAAAGTTTCACACCAGCAACTCCAAAATGCCAAAAATCATGTTGTTACCCATCCGAACTCATCCCGAGGCCCATGGGATCCCAATAAAAAATACACCAAGTCATAAATGATCACCAGACTTAGTTGAAATCTCGGAACACCCAAATTAACATCGAAGCACCAAATCAACCCATGATTCAAGCCTAAAGATATTCAAACTTCCGAAATTCACCAACGATGCCGAAACTAACCAAACCTCGTCTGAATGATATGAAAATTTGCACACATATCCAGAATGACGCTACAAACCTGATCCAACTTTCGGAATTCCATTCCGACCCCGATAGCCTATTTTTCACTGCCAACCGAAAATTGCCAAAAACTAACTTTCGTCAATTCAAGCCTAATTCTACACCGGACATCAAAACTACATTCCGAACACACTCCTAAGTCCCAAATCACCTAACGAAGTTATCTGAGCCATAAAATCCGCATTTCGAGGTCGCTTACCTATAAGTCAACTCCCGGTTGACTTCTCCAACTATTGAGCTCATTTAAGAGACTGAGTGCATTAATTCTCACCACGAATACTCTGAACCCGAGTCAACCAACCTAACACCACACAAAAGAGATAAACCACACAAGCAATGAAGCAGAAATGGGGGAAACGGGCTAAACTCTCGGAACGATCGGCCGGGTCATTACATTCTCCCCCTCTTAAACAAACGTTCGTCCTCAAACGTGTCAAGAGTTGTTCCAAAATCCATCGAACCGCCGAATAACCTTACCACATACATACCAGGTGGTGTACCCACGTCACCCTACCCTGCATCGATCTAATAATACAACATATTCGAATGCCATTGCATCCAACCTAATCCCTTACGCCTTAGAACCCAAATTCCACGTCAGAACTCATCGACAAGATTAGAATCACGCCTCCACACACCGTATATACCTGAACCAAATCACACGAATCTTAAAGAACACAACTCATACGTACAAACTCTATGATACCCAACTACTTTACCTTAATCAACTCCTCTAGAAGGCCACAACAGAACCGCACTATGTGTGCCTAAAACCAATAAACCGCTACTCCCCGAAGCAGGGAAGGGTAACCCCTAGATCATCCTGTGTCACAGACAATCTGATTCAGTGCAAAACACCTACATCAAGTTATAGCTAAAAGTATCATCATCTACCTGATCAAACTACGTCGAAACCGACCATACTCAGAAATAGCACATCCACCCGGGTCTCCAGATCCCCAATAGGTACCATACACAATCGACACATGCGGTCCGTAACAACAACATCACCCACAAGGGCGAGCACATGAACAGATGAATCAAAAGATTCACGTCGCGTATTCAGAAAATAGTCTAAAATATGATGAACATATGAATATGAAAAACTGGAATCAAATAAAAACTGAATCTTCTCTTGACAGACTGAGACAATACCTGGGATCACGACATCAGAAGCCATATCATTCGGTCTGGCTGAAAATGCATAAAATCGCCCCTGATCACCACCGGATCGACCTCCCCCTCTAGGGCGACCCCTACCTGCCTGACCCCCACCTCTAGTTGCCAGGGCGGGAGGTGCAACTACTGAGTCTGAAGCCGTGGGCTGACTCCTCTACTGATAAGTACCTCTCACAAGACGGGGACAAAACCTCTTGATATGGCCCACATCTCCACACTCAAAGCAACCTCTCTTGAAGAATGGCACTGGGGACTGAAGGGAACCCCTAGCACCAGGATAACCACTAGAAGAACCTGGCATAGATGAACTCTGAACCGATGGTGTCCAAGATGAACTCTGAGCTGGCAGGGCACTGAAAGATGGGTACACCTGTGCGAACTGTGAGGATCATGACCAACTGATCCACCACGATAACCTGAACGACCTGGCTGAGTCTGCCTGAATGGATGGCCTATGTCGGGATGAGGCTCCCCCCTGAAGGAACCCCACCAAAACTCCCAAATCCTCGAGACCTCTTAGCCTTTCTCTCGATTTGCTCCTAGCGGCGAACATACTCAATCTCTATGGAAATGTCAACTACCTCCTCAAAAGAAGCGTCAGATACCCTCTCCCTTGTCAGAAAAATATGAAGCTGATAAGTGAGGCCATCAACGAACCTCCTGATCCTATCCCTATCCGTGGGAACTAGCCAAATAGCATGACGATCCAACTCGGAGAACCTCATCTCATACTGCGTCACGGTCATGTCTTCCTGGCGCAACTGCTCAAACTCCCTACGCAGCTCCTCCCTGCGGGACTGCGGTATATACTTCTCCAGGAACAGAATGGAGAACTGACGCCAGGTAAGGGGCACTGCATCAGCAGGTCTACGTCTCTCATAGGCCTCCTACCAAGCGAGTGCAGCTCCTGCGAACTGGAAGGTAGTAAATGGGATCCCACTAGCCTCCAGTATCCCTGCTGTGCGAAGGATCCTCTAACACTTGTCCAAAAATCCCTGGGCATCCTCGCCCTCAGTACCACTGAAAATCGGAGGCTGGAGTCTACTAAACCTCTCTAACCTGCGATGCTCGTCATCTGGCAAAGCCGGGACCATAAAATCCCGGGCTGGGGAAACCGGCTGGACTAGAATTGTCCCCGGTGTTTGAAGCCCCTGAGTAACCTGCTCGGGTGTCCGGGCAGCTGGAGTCTGAGTGCCTCCCTGCTTGAGAAGTAGCAGCAGTAGACATGGCGACGTTCTGTGCCAGGCTGGTGCACACCATCAAAATCAGGGCTAGGGTCTCCCGAAGACCCGAAATCACAATGGGCACTGCTGGTGCCTGAGCCTGTCCCGCTGGGGTCTTAACTACGGGGACCTGATCCTGAGCAGTGGGAGGGTCCACAGGTACTGCCCCAGCTACTGGGCGGGCTACAACCCTCCCTCTGCCACGGCCTCGACCTCCAGCTGATCCTGATGGTGTCTGATCACCACGATCGGTAGCACGAGTCCTCACTGTGTGTGAGAGAATGAAAAAAATAGAAGTTTATTTCCAGAATTCAACAGAGTGGCACGACAAAATTCAATAATGTGGGATTTTTCCTAAGGGTTCTGTAGCCTCTCGAAGATAAGTACAGACGTCTCTGTAGCGATCCGCAAGACTCTACTAAACCTGCTCATGACTGGTGAGACCTATTCAACCTAGCGCTCTGATACCATCTTGTCACGACCATTTCGGAGTCGTGATGGTGCTTGTCGTGCAACCAGGAAATCCTCCCCTTTTATCTAAGCTAAATTCAATTTCCAATAAAAATATAATTTTAAACAAAATTATTAATAATACTAAGAGTCTGAAGTTCAAAAACAATATTTGAAATAAGAATTTAAATTTTCCAACCCCGGATCCGGTGTCACTCAGTCATGAGCTGCTATATTATAAAATAAAGAAATGAAGAAATAGACAACATGATCTCAAAATAAGAGCAACATGTGGAATAAGAAAGAGAAGACGAGGTCGCGATCGCCACCTACTACCTCGACAACTCCAATGAAACTTTGGCAGCTGCTCAATATCCACTACCAGGTCCCGGTGTACCTGGATATACACAAAAGGTGCAGGGGGTAACGTGAGTACACCAACTCAGAAGTAACAAACGCAAACTATAGGCTGAGAGGTAGTGACGGACAAAACCTCGGAATTTACAATAAACAGTATACAAAAATTAGACATGCTAACAGTTTATCAGAATGAGTAAATATGCCAAGTATGCTAGTATACTCTACATGCCACCATAAAATATATGTATGAAACCAGTGTAGATATGCACATAGTGCTCGCAACCCTCACACAACAGTCCACTCAGTACCGTAAGTGGCTCTCAGGCCCAGGGAAAAGTCCATCCCGGAATGTACATAATCATTGGTGACCATAGTCACTCCGTACTGAGGAAAAAGGTCAATCCAGCCCCACGGAGAAAGTCCATTACCAGAATCCATGTCCAGGGACGATCCATCCCTCACATAACATCCAATTCGGACACAGTCCATGCCCAGGGAAAATCCATCCCTCAACATCAGTGCGCTCACTGGGGTGTAAAGACTTCGAGGGGCCCTAGTGGCCCAAGCGCTATATCAAGACAACGAAGGCATGATTTAAGTATCGCTGCGGTGTGCAGTCCGATCTCATAACTGTCTCAAGAACATGCTCTCAGCCTCACTCAGTCATTACTCTCCAGTCTCACTCACATGGATCACAGATGCATCCATCCGAACGAAATAATGATAAGTATGCACATAATTAACAAATACTGAGACTGAGATATGAAGTGATATGCTATAACAGGACTGATTATAAGAAATCAAATAATCACAATTAGTAATATACGACCACTCGGGTCTCAGCATTTTCGGCGTGAAGCCTAGCATTTATACTTAACATGATTTCTAATAGGTTCACAATTACTACATTAATAGAAGTGCGGATATCGATCAGTAATAGCTATTAGATAAATACCATGGGATAAGCCATGCCACAGTACTCGGTGCAGGCCTGCACGCCCCTCACTTGGCATGTGCGTCACCTTAATTATAGTCATAAATCATTTAGCTCGGGGTTTCGAACCCTCAGAACCAAGTTTAGAAACGTTACTTACCTCAAAATCGACTAAAATACTATTCTGCAGTGCCCTTGCCTCTAAATTCGGCCTCCTAGTTCTCCAAATCTACCAAAAATTAGATGTATATCATTATAATATACCAAGGAACGAACCCTAATCGAAATTTATCAAAAATACTCAAAAATCCCGAAATTGGTCAAACCCGACCCCCCGGGCCCACGCCTCGAAACTCGATGAAATTTACACCACAAAAATTCTCATCCTCCCAGGAGTCTATACATACCAAGAACACTGAAATCAGAGTCCAAATGACCCCTCAAATTCCCATTTTAAGGTCTCTAAACCACAAGCCCTAATTACCTATTTTAGCACCGGTTTTCCAAAATTTTCACCACTAATCCGACCTTTAATCACATATAAACGAGTTTTAAGTCCAAAATCCTTACCTTAATGAAGAACTATCTATTTTCCTCTTCAAAACCCTTCAAAAGCTTCAAACCCGAATAAGAATAGTGAAAGAATGACCAAAATTCGCTAAGGGTTCTTTTTATAGGTTCTGCCCAGCGATGACCGCACCTGCGGTCCTTTTTTTGCACCTGTGGTCCCAGGTGCGCACCTGCGAGAATTCACTTAAGGGACATTTTCTGCACCTATGACAGATTCTCCGCACCTGCGACTCCGCAGGTGCAGCCCCACGTCCGCATCTGCGATCTTTGCTGACCCAACCAATTTCTGCATCTGCGGAGCCTTTTCTGCTTCTTCGGGCTCGCACCTGCGGTCCCCCATCCGCAGGTGCGGAAACACAAGAAAGTTTCACACCAGCAACTCCAAAATGCCAAAAATCATGTCGTTACCCATCCGAACTCAACCCGAGGTCCACGGGACCCCAACCAAAAATACAACCAAGTCATAAATGATCACTGGACTTAGTCAAACTCTCGGAGCCCAAATTAACATCGAAGCACCAAATCAACCCACGATTCAAGCCTAAAGATATTTAAACTTCCGAAATTCACCAACGATGCCGAAACTAACCAAACCTTGTCTGAATGATATGAAAATTTGCACATATATCCAAAATGACGCTACAAACCTGTTCCAACTTTTGGAATTCCATTCCGACCCCGATAGCCTATTTTTCACTGCCAACCGGAAATCGCCAAAAACTAACTTTCGTCAATTCAAGCCTAATTCTATACCGGACATCAAAACTACATTCCGAACATACTCCTAAGTCCCAAATCACCTAATGAAGCTATCCGAGCCATAAAATCTGCATTTCGAGGTCGTTCACCTTAAGCCAACTCCCGGTTGAATTTTCCAATTATTGAGCTCATTTAAGAGACTAAGTGCCTTAATTCTCACCACGACCACTCTGAACCCGAGTCAACCAACCTAACACCACACAAAAGGGATGAACCACACAAGCAATGAAGTAGAAATGGGGGAAATGGGCTAAAATCTCTGAACGATTGGCCGGGTCGTTACAGTTATGTAGTGTGGTACTATCTTTTCCTCGAGTCTCATTTGTGTGAGAACTCGGGGTTGGATAATACACGCGCCGCTCCCGTTGTCTATCATGATACTTTTAACATCAGTATCTAAAATACGTAAAGTAATGACAAGAGCGCCGAAGTGAGGAAATGTCAAACTGTTGGGTATCTGACTTATCAAAGATGATATTATCTTCGAGGTCATCATACCATTCATTAGTGATCGAACGTTTCTGTTTGTGTGTGGTGTTGAACTTCACATGGGTATTGCTTCTCCGTCGCCTCCACCGATGATCATTTGGATGGTGTAGGCGGGGGAGGGTGGCTTTGGAGGGCCTTGATGTTGATCTCGTCTGTGGTCGAAATTGGCTCTTCCTTGGTCGCCCATCAACTCCCTTAAATGTTCTTAGTGAAACATGTTCACCACCTCATGCCGTAGTTCTATGAAGTCCTCGGTCTTATGGCCCCGCTCCTGATGGAATTCGCAGAGGGCATTCGACTTTCTGGAATTTGGGTCGGACTTTATCTGTTGCCGCCACTTCACCTTAGGGCCGAGATTCTCTAGGGTGTACACTATTTCTAAAGGGGAAACATCAAAAAAATTGTGAGCGGATAAAAGTGGAGGCATACCTCTTTCATTTCGGTGAGTCCCAATATGCGGCCTAGACGGCCTTTCGGTTTGCCAAGGAGGCGGAGGGATGGCCATTATGACATATGGTTAGTGCCTTTCTCGATTGAGGTGTGGGTCTGAATGATCTCTTTGGCTGTCATTACGGCGGTCTTTCCTCGACTTCGTTTGGACTGAAGTTAGTCGTTGAGTCGGACCGTTGAGGTCGTCCTCTTCTGCTCTCACCTCGGCACAGTAGGCGTTATGAATTTCTTCCCAGGTGGTGGGAGGGTATTTCATGAGTCTGCTTAACAACTTTCTGGTCGCCCTCGACCCGTTCCTGTTTAACCCATTTTGGAAAGCTGCTACTGCCATCCCTTCTGATACGTTTGGCAGGCCCATTCTTACTCTGCTGAACTGGGTGAGGAAGCCCCTTAGTCCCTCGCCAGGAGATTGTCTGATGGCGAATATGTCATTCACCCTGGCCTCTACTTTCTTGGCCCCGGTGTGTGCGGTGACAAACTTATCGGCCATTTCCTCGAACATTGTTATCGAACATGCTAGTAACTATGAGTACTATGTTAAGGCTCCCCAGTTAGGTTTTCGCCGAACTTCTTTAGCAGCAGCGATGATACCTATTCTTTCGAAAGGTCGTTGCCTTTTACTATCGTGACATAATGAATGATATGGTCTTTGGGGTCTGTTGCTCCCTACTCAATCCTTTGGTAAATATATCAGCAATTTGATGATCAATAGCACATAATTCGATTGAGATCATTCCCTTTTCATAGTTATCCATCAAGAAATGGTGCCTAACATCTATGTGCTTAGTTATCTTGTGATGAACCGGGTTCTTAGTCATACTAATTGCACTAGTGTTATCACAGTAAATAGGAATGCATCCCACATCTATACCAAAGTTCAGGAGTTGTTGCTTGATCCATAGCAACTGGGCACAGCAAGAGGCTGCAGCCACATATTCAGCCTCAGCAGTAGACAAGGCTACTGAATTTTGTTTCTTGGTGGCCCAAGAGACAAGGAAGGAGCCCAGAAAGTGAGCCATGCTTGAAGTACTTTTCCTGTCAACCAGGAAACCTGCATAGCCAACATCAACATATCCTACAAGGTAAAAATTACTACCTTTAGGATACCAAAGGCACAGTTCAGTGGTGCCCTTCAAATATCTTAAAAAAAGAATTACTGCAGCGAGGTGGGACTCCTTTGGATTGGCTTGAAACCTAGCACATAGTCCCACACTGAACACAATATCAGGTCTACTTGCAGTAAGATAGAGTAGAGACCCAATCATCCCTCTGTATGTCTTCTGATCAACGGATGAACCAGGTTCATCCACATCCAATTTTGTAGATGTGGCTATTGGGGTATCTATCTCCTTTGAATACTCCATTTTGAATTTCTTGAGGAGTTCTTTCACATACTTCCATTGATGTATCATTGTTCCACGTGGAGTTTGTTTGATTTGCAAGCCTAAGAAGAAGGTTTGCTCACCCATCATACTTATTTCAAACTCACTCCCCATTAATGTAGCAAATTCCTTGCTAAGATTTTCAGTAGTTGCCCCAAATATGATATCATCAACATATATTTGCACAATCAGAAGATCTTTTCCATTCTCCTTTAGGAACAAAGTATTGTCTATCTCTCGTACCAAGCTCTAGGCGCTTGCTTGAGACCATAGAGAGCCTTGTCAAGTTTGTATACATGATCAGGTGACTCTTTGCTTTCAAAACCAGGAGGTTGTTTTACAAATACATCTTCCTTCAGATAGCCATTAAGAAAGGCACTTTTTACATCCATCTGATGAAGAGTGAATTCCATCTGTGCAATAAATACTATAAGAAGTCTGATTGCCTCCAATCTTGCCACAGGATCAAAGGTCTCATCATAGTCAATTCCCTCTTCTTGGTTGTATCCTTGAACAACCAGTCTAGCCTTATTTCTTGTAACAGTTCCATCCTCATCGAGCTTGTTCCTGATGACCCACTTGGTGCCAATTACTGATCTGTCTAGTGGCCTGGGTACCAAGTGCCATACTTGACTCCTTTCAAATTTATTCAGCTCTTGTTGCATGGCTGTTACCCAATCAGCATCTTGCAGGGCTTCAACAATGTTCTTTGGTTCAATCAAGGATAGAAATGTCAAACGCACACAAATTTTTCAAGGAGGATCTAGTTTTGATTCCAGATCTCAAGTGTGTTATGATGTTCTCAATAGGGTGAGGACTCTGATATCTATGTGGTTTGAGTACCAGTTGTTCACTTCTGGATTGTTCCATGTTGTCTTGTAGTTGAGGAACATGATCAGGTCCAGTATTTCCATGCAGAATTCCCCCTGTCGAGTTGCGTGGGGTTGTTTCACCTGTTCCATCACCTGTTCCATCTTTCATATGTGCTTCAATGTGGTCATTGATCCTCATCAGCCCAAGCTCCTCATCTTCTGGTTCCTGTCTTTCAGATAAAGTGTTAGTTTCATCAAAGACAACATGTACACTTTCTTCTACACACATAGTTCTTTTATTGTATATTGTATAAGCTTATGTGTTGAATATCCCAAGAACACTCCCTCATCACTTTTGGGATCAAATTTTCCTAGAGAATATTTGCCATTATTATGCACATAACACTTGCATCCAAAAGCCTAAGATGGGATATGTTGGGCTTTCTTCCTTTAAGTAATTCATAGGGAGTTTTCTCTACCAGAGGTTTGTTCATGCATCTATTAATAATGTAGCATACAGTGTTAATTGCTTCTGCCCAGAAGCTGTGAAGTAGTTTGCTTGATAGAAGCATGGTTCTTGCCATGTCTTCAAGAGTTCTGTTTTTCCTTTCAACAACCCATTTTGCTGTGGGGTTCTAGGAGCAGAAAAATTATGATTAACATCATGTTCACCACAGAACTCAGCAAACTTAATATTCTCAAATTCAGTACCATGGTCAGATCTTATTGATGCCAGTTGATGTCCTAATTGATTTTGAATTTTCTTAACAAATGAGGTGAACATATCAAATGCTTCATCCTTAGATGACAGGAATAAGGTCCAAGTGAACCTTGAAAAATCATCAACTAGAACCATCACATATCTCTTACCACCTCTACTTAGAGTTCTCATAGGACAACATAGATCCATATGAACCAGTTCCAACGTCCTGGTGGTACTGACCTTTTTCTTACTTTTGAAAGAGGACCTTACCTGCTTCCCCTTAGAACATGCCTCACAAACTTTGTCTTCCTTGAACTTAATGTTAGGAATTCCTACCACTAAGTCCTTAGAGACTAGTTTGTTAAGAAGAGTTAGACTTGCATGACCAAGTCGTTTGTGCCACAGGAAGGGATCACTGTCCAACACACTTAGACAAGTAAGTTCATTTTCAGACAGTGTGGACAAATCTATGACATAGATTTTATTCATTCTTTTTCCCTGCAAAACAATCTTGTCAGTAAGCAGGTTAATCACAAAATATTTTGTGGAAGTAAAAGCAACCGGGTTACCTCTGTCACATAGTTGTGATACAATGATCAAACTATATTTCAATTCATCTATTAGATACACATGTTCAATAGATCGTGTATAATCCTTACCTACCTTACCAACCCCAATAATTTCACCTTTCTTTTCGTTTTCAAAGGAGACATTTCCTCCTTTGAGACTTTCAAGTGAAAGGAACTGTTCCATGTTCCCAGTCATATGCTTTGAGCAACCACTATCTAAGTACCAATTGGTTGCCTCCTCTCACTTGAACCTACAAAAGGTAATCAAGGGTTAGTTTTAAGAACCCAAACTAGTTTGGGTCCTTTTCTATGAGAGAATGGATTAATCAGATTTTTTCTGGCCCAGTTTGGTAGCCAGTTTTTCTTTTTAATGAATCTCTCATTTTTCTGACTGGCCTTCTCTTTTACAGCACACTCATATTTATAGTGGCCAGTCTTCCCATAATGGGTGCAGATTTTATTTTCAGGGAGACTGAGATACTTGCTTTTGGGATCCCACTTAGGCAATTGACTCCCAGAAACAATCCCTCTTCTATTGCTACTGTGATTCTCTTGAAGCCATATCAGGGCATCCGAGGATTTATTCCATTTACATGTTCGATCTAATTCATGTTTGACTTTGCCCAGTTGTTCATTAAGAGTTCTTATTTGCTCGTCCTTGACATACATCTTATCTTTTAGTTTTCCTATGTTTTCTTCTAAACATAACATGAGAGTGATCAACTACCTTTTTACTAGATCCTAGTCTTAACTTTAAGTTTTCAGATTTTAGCTCTAAAATCTCAGTTTCGAGTGGATGAACCTGGTTCATCAAGACAATATTTTTCTTTTCAGATTCACTGACCCTTATCTCCAGGTCCATGCATTTTTCTTTTAGCATTGCACACTCTTTAGATAGTTGATCCTTCTCTTTGGTTGTTTTCTCAGAATCATCTATGAAGTCAAGTAGCAACTCAGAGAGTTTCTCCTTAGATAAAAACTTTATTTTAGTTATAAGTTTTGAGACACTTACCTCTGGTTCTTCATAAATCTCCTCATCAGATTCTTCGATTGCCATGAGAGCCTGATCTTCTGTCTCACCATCTTCTGATTCTTCATCTGAACTTTCCCCCCAAGCAGCAACCATAGCCTTTGTTGTTTTTGTCTTGGGTTGAACATGTTCCTTCCTTCTATTCCTTATCTCATATCTTTCCTTTTTCCACTCTACTTCCCGCTGAGGAAAATTTTTAATGAGATGGTCAGTCTTACCACATTTATAACATCCCTCATTAGCTGACCTTTCTGGTGCCTTTGCCTTAATTGAAGTTTCCTCCCCTGGAGATGCCCTTCTTCCTCATGAGAAAGTTTTTGAATTCTTTGGTTATCATGGCCATCTCATCCTCCTCCCGATCAGCTCGCTCAGTGCTAGACTTCTCTCCTTCTTTGGGGCATCCATCTTCATGGTTTGCCTTCTGAGTTCATAAGCAGTGAGGTTTCCAATCAACTCATCCAGTCTAAGGGTTGCATATTTTTGGATTCCTAGATAGCAATGATCTTGCTTTCCCAGGAGATAGGCAGAACCCTTGTCAAGATCTTTTCTACCTTGTCTTCTTCAAGTATGATTCTTCCAAGAGACTTGAGTTCATTTGTCAAGGTTGTGAACCTTGTGTACCTTTCCTGAATTGTCTCTCCTTCTTTCATAGTGAAGTTCTCATACTGAGAGTATAGTAGTGTACCTCTAGACCTCTTCACTTGAGTTGTTCCTTCATGGGATACTTGTAGAGTATCCCAGATTTCCTTGGCAGTGGTGCAGCTTTGGATTCTATTGTATTCATCTGGTCCGAATCCATACACTAGCCACTTCTTTGCTTTGGCATTCTTCTCCCATTTCTTTAGATCTTCAGCCGTGCAGTCAACCCTAGTCTTAAGTACATCTACACCTTCAGCAGTTTTCTTCATTTTTGCAAGTGGTCCATCAATGACTATGTCCCAGAGTTCATAGTCCTCTCTAATAAGGTGGTCCTTCATTCTATTCTTCCACCAAGAACATTACTGTCCATTGAAGAGTGGTGGCCTTGCAGTTGATTGACCTTCTTAGTTCCTAGGTGGTGCACTCATATTGATCTTTTCCAAGGTGTTAGCCTTTTCAAGGATAACCTGCTCTGATACCAATTGATGTTTTAGACTTCAATACTACACAATATTATAAGTTAATTGTGCAGTACCCAATTTTTCAGTGTTGTCGAATAAGAAGAACTTGGTTCTTCTTAGTGTACTACTTACTACTATTTGCGGAATAATAAAGCAGTAAAGTAAAGACACAAATATTTTACGTGGAAAACACCTGGTTCAAAAGGTGAAAAGATCACGACCTACTCCTCAGTAGGATTTTCTCAAACACTTCACTAACAACTCTGAGCCAAACGGACGTACAAAATAAACTCTTTTGTAATCCTAGGACTAACTCTAATCCTCTTTGTATCAACTAGCTTCTAGCTAATTTCTACAGACTTCAAGCTAACTCTAACTTGAACAGTGTGTACCTATTACAATTTGTTTCTAAGAAAGCTGAAAAGATCCAATGTTAAAACTCCTACTACAACCAACTAGACTCAATGATAAACAATGGAACTGTTTCTTCTAGTTGAACTGTAGCCTTTGCACAATACTTCTGCTTGCAAATATCCTGGGAATTTTGCTTTCAGAACTTGATTCAATTTAGTCTTTGTGCGTCTTTTTTTTTCATCAATTTCAGCAGTAATACTTTGAGTATTTATAGAGTCAGTTGTTGAGTTTGTCTTCCGATTACAGTTCAACTCTAATTGGGTAAACCAATTAGAACCAAACTCAAATTCCTTCCTTTATTTCTGTCCTAGCTGAATTCAACTTCTGTCATCTTGATCAGTTTGCAATCTTTTCGTATTAGGAGACATCCTCTTAGTTCTTTAATACTCAACAATCACTGATATCTCCTATGCTTGTACGATTCTTGTGCCAACTGCTCCGTTCAGGTGTGTATGCTTTGATGGACCTGGTTCAACTTGTCAATATTTGTCAATATTCAAAACCCATTCAGTGGCATGGGCCAACATACCGGATTCGTATTTTGGTTCCAGAATCCGGTATAGGTTCATTACTATACTTATGACTTGTCTGTCATATTTGGTGAGAAACAGAGTTGGTTTGGCGTGATTCAGACGTCCGGTTGTTAAAATAGACGTTCTAAAGTTTCTTGAAAATTTCATTTGATTTGGTGTTCAATTCGTAGTTCTAGGTGTTATTTTAGCGATTTGATCGTACGAGCAAGTTCATATGATGTTTTTAGACTTGTGTGCATGTTTGGTTAGGAGCCCCGATGGGCCGGGTGAGTTTCGGATATACTACAGAGTGAGTTTTAGAATTAGGAAAGTGCTGGTGTGTTTCAGTTCTGGTGCAGGCTTCAGACCTTGCAATTGCAAGGTTAGGCTTTGCATTTGCGATCTCTATTAGGTTCGTATTTGTGAGCTACTTCCTCACAATTGCAAAGAGTAGCTGCGCACCTCATGGTTTGTATTTGCGACCAATCCTTTGCAATTGCGAAGTGGGGCTGGGGGGATAGTGATCACATTTGCCAGATCAAATGGTCGCATTTGCGTGGTGGCCATTGTTCGCAATTGCGAACAAATCATCGCAATTGCGATGATAGCAGAAAATATGGGACTTTGCATTTTCCAAGAAAAACTCACATTTGCGGGGTTCGCAACCCCAGGTCGCAATTGCGACATTTGCGAGTGGTCAAGTATGATTTAGACGAGATTTTCTCTCATTCTTCAAATTTTCAAAACAAGAAAACCCTATAGGCGATTTTTCCAAGAGCCCTTCTTCCCCAATTCATTGATAAGTGATTCTAACCTATTTTCTTTTAATCTTTCATTACATTTCATAAGATTTCAACCTAAAATCTAGTATTTTCATGGTGGAAATTGGGGTTTGGGTAGAATTAGGGGTTTTTGAAAAAATTACAATTTAGACCTCAAAATGAGGTTGGATTTTGAAACAAATTACTTAATCGGGTTCGGTGGTGAATGGGTAATCGGGTTTTGGTCTAATTTTTGATTCTGGACCAAGCAGGCCCGGGAGTTGACTTTTTCATAATGAACTAAATAACCTTTTTCATTTGTGGGTAGTTCGTAAGACTTATTTTGAATCGTTTGGTTGATAATTTACTAGATTTGGTTGGTTCAGAGGCTTGTTCGAGAGGCAAAGCTGTTATTGAGCTTTGAGTTGGTCTTTGGAGCGAGGTAAGTGTCGTAAACCACCTTGACTTGAGGTATTAGGACTTGTTTGCCTATTTTCTACATGTTTAGAGGTTAGGTACAATGTATATATAAGGTAACGAGTACTTATGCGTTGTTGTTGGGTTAAAGCGTGCGAGTGAGACTTGTTTCTTGTAGTTTATTTCTTTCTTTGATCATGATATCCATGCTTAGACTAGTTGGTTACTAAATTGATCGCTATTTTCACATTTATGAGCTATTTGAGATAATTGAGTATTGTATTCTGAAGTTGAGGTTGATATTGTGAAAACATCGTTGATGTGAGGCCTGTTCTTGCTTACTTTGTCTCCCTTTTATTTATATTCACTGTTATATGGTAAGGGATAATGTTAATGCACGAAGGGTGATGTCGTGCCATATAAGAGAATTAATGCACGAAGGGTGATTCCGTACCCTATCTATTGATTTATAATGAAAGTGAGAGTAAAATCACGAAGGGTGATGTCGTGCAGTTATTATTGTTTCACAGTGAGGTTGAGAGTAAAAGCATGAAGGGTGATGTTGTGCCGATATTATTATTTCATAGTGAGGTTTGAGAGTAAAAGCATGAATGGTGATGCCGTGCAGTTTTTTTCATTATGTTTATTCGTTTTGATAGTTAAAGGTTTATTGACTGTTTCTTGTTATCATTCCCTGTGGTATTTTTATCGTATCTTGTACCCATTTCACATGTCCCTTCTCAAAATCACATATTTAGCTTTATTTGTTGTTGTGTTGTACGTATATTATTATCTGCACAGGTTATTTTACATGGGTGTCTTGTCTTAGCCTCGTCACTACCTCGTCGAGGTTAGGCTCGACACTTACGGGGTGCATTAGGTAGGTTGTACTCATATTACACTCTGCACTTGTTGTGCAAATTTTGGTACTGGTCCAGCTGTCCGTGAGGTGTTTCAGCTCGGATTTTCTTGTGGAGACTCGAGATAGATTTGCCGATGTCTGACAGACCTTGAAGTCCCCTTCCATTTTCCCTATTTTACTGTTCTTTTCGTTCAAGACATTTGTATTTATTTCAACCCTATTTGTAGAGACTCTAGAAGCTCGTGAATTGTAACTCTAGGTCCGGGTTGTACTTAGATATTATTGCTTTCTTATGTTATTCTGCATCAGTTTTAGCTTCATTTCAGCTTAATTATTCTTACTCATTGAAATTGATTAAAATTGGTTTAAAGATCCTCTAATATTGGCTTGGTTATAAGTGAAATGTTAGGCGCCATCACGGTCCCGACGGTGAGAATTCCGGGTCGTGACAATGGGGTAGAATTGCCCAGTTCCGGAGGGCCATTGTGCGGTCCATTTTGCGGACCGCAGATTCGTTATGTTGTTGCATATGCGACCACTGATTTGCCTCGGGGCTTCATTTTTCTAAAAAAATTTCCGACCCTATTTCGATATATTAGAGTAAAGGACTACATTTGAAGCAAGACCTTATAATTCTAGAGAGAGGGAGTGCCACAGAGTAAGAGGGGAAGTTCCTAAGCTCATTATTCATCAATTCTTGCGCAAAGTTGAAGAATTTACAAGAAGAATTCACTAGGTTTTTATCCTAGAGGTAAAGTTCTACGCCATAGCCCTCAATTTTGTGGTTTTAACTGAGAATAGGTAATAAGCCAAGTAAACTCTAGGGCGTGGGAGTTGTTTATTTTACATGCATGTGCTATCAAGGATAGTGAGAAGATTATTGAGCTCTTTTGGATAAACTTTGGGTAGCGAGATGAAAGAATCCACCGTAGGAGGATGTTGAAACCTTAATGCACACCTAGTGTTTGATAAAATTCTCAAATGAGTTGGACTATGAACTCCTTTCTAATTTGTGTTCAATTTTTCTATATCTCTAAGTTGATCGAAGTGGCTAAGATTTCTGGAACATTGTAGTAATTTAAAAAGCTCGTCAAAAAGTATGTTGGCTAAACTCTTCTCTTAGAATTGAACCCCACAATACCCTTGTAAGTCCCGTGATGCTTAGTATAAATTGATCATTCCAAATAAGACTTGTTTCAAAATAAATATGCGTTCAATATGTATTCCAAAGATCCTTGTTATGTTGAGTTATTGTTTGAGAATGTGGTCTAAGTATGGGGGGTGTGTTATTATGTTATGAGTTAAAAACGTGATTCTAATGAAAGCTATCATGTCAAATTGTGTAAAAATCACATGTGCCTAAGACCCCAAATTGCTCAAATATGTGTTTAAAGTCTTAATTTGAAAGTCCTTGTTGTTGATTATCCATAATGATATTTGAAAGTGAAAAAAGAGAACATGAAATATGATATGCGGCCAACGTGCCAAGAATGATGTTGCGTCATGGTCATTGGTGCCAATGGAATGAATGATATGCAAAGGATTACGAAATAAGTGGTAAATCATTTTTAATAGTAAATGCTTTGGGAATATCGATTAGCCACCGAAGAAGAATAGGTCGAAATAACCTAACCCCGAAACTACACGTACCGGTGTAGGAGTGATTGAGGGGTAAAACCTCGTAATATTATGATGAGAATTGTTTCCTCTTTATGGGATGAGATTGATGTGTTGATCTGTTTCCCCTTAAATGGGATGAGATTATTGCTAGTGAGATGTAATGTGATGTCGACCCACACGACATTGTGGTGAGATGGTTTAGCCGTTCGGGATGAGATCGGACGTCATACCGCGCACATGGTGGTTTTGTGAGTGTATGTCTCGGGTGAGACGACTTAGCCGGTCGGACTGAGATAGGACTCTGTGCTAAAATACGATGGTGTATCGGTGTTAAAGATCTCCCAACTTAAAATACTGAAACTTACTTGAAATATACTTTTCCTAACCTGATACCTTGTTACTGTTTGAGTCTCTTTTGATTTCATATTTTATTTTTCATTTACTATTACTCGTTCTATTGAGAGGGCGTTTGGTTTTTCATACTAGTACTATCCATATGTACTAACGTCCCATTTGCCAGGAGCGCTGCGTCTTTAATGGATGCAGGTGGTTCCATAACAAGTGGTATTGATCAGTGATAGTAGCACACTCTCTCCTGAGCTGACTTGGTGAGCCCCACTTCATTTCGGGTCATGTATCTCTTATCCCTTGTACATAGCGTTTTGAGGTATAGCCGGGACCTTGTTGCCGACACTGTCATAGTAATATTTTGTTCCTGTTAGAGGCTCCATAGACATAGTTGGATTGTATATGTTTTTGGGAAGGTTAAACTAAAAAAATGCTGCAATTGTACCATCTGTTCCACTTTACCTATGATTATACAATGTACTATTTTGGAGACTTGTTAATGACGTAACTAATGAAAATGAACTAGTATTATTTACATGACCTCTTAATGTTTAATTAATGATATAAATGTATCTCTCTTTATTCATGGGCGAGTTGGGTATAAGGTATTGTACATGCTTGCTCGACCGGGATACCTCGGTTGAGCGCCGGTCGTGTTCCCCATGGTCGGGTACGAGGAGAGGTAGAGGGGGAGCTAAGAATTATTGGGGAGAGATGATTAGGCAGGACATGACGTGACTTCAGATTACCTAGGACATGGCCCTATACATGAATTTGTGGAGGCCGAGCATTAAGAGGTAGTTGTGCATATTTTTACGGCGCACCAGAGTGAGGCTAGTCTGTTAGGACTTAATCTTAGACTGCTAGTGGTTAATGCTGAGTTCACATTACTCTTTCATTCCTCTTAGTGCCGAGCTTTATCTACTGGTTATTGTTTTGCTTTTCATTTATTTCCCGGTTCTCATGATGTTATTATTTTTTTTCTAATATATTGCCTCTTTTTGTCTTCTTAAGCCGAGAATGTGTCAGAAACAACCTTTCTACCCCCTCGGAATAGGGATAAGGTCTGCATACACACTACCCTTCTCAGACCCCATATTTTCAAAAACTTGTAAAATTTCATGAACAAAAATATTTTTTTTTAAAAATTCGAAAAAATATGTATAGACAAACGGTCCTTAATTTTCTTTGTATAACCTAAAGGTTTCGTATCTTGAACAATTTTGCACTGCTATCGTTTTAACGATGTACCATAATATCTAAAGCCAATTATAAATGTAATAAGAAGAAAATAACAATACGATTCAAGAACAAAGGATCCGTGGCGCAATGGTAGCGCGTCTGACTCCAGATCAGAAGGTTGCGTGTTCGATTCACGTCGGGTTCAATTCCCCCGATCCAAGATCGGATCCATCTTTTTTTTCGCCCTTTTTTGTCCATTCAAGGCAATATCGTCATTTACGGCACATCATCCCTTCTCTCCGAACTCAAAGTTCGGAAAACTGCCACTACTTCTCTGCAATATCTGCTCACTTGCTCTCTCCATTTTTTCACCATTATCTCCCTAACCCCTCCCACATAAAACTACCCCCAATCCAATGCACAGTCAATTTCCACTTCAATCACAGCATTAGAAAAATACCAACAATGACCCTCCCATTTTCTTATTCCGGGTCGGTTCAATTTCCCTCCTCAACTACTACTACACCAACATTTCAACAACCCAGATTGACTCACAATCCATGGCTAAATTTCACTTACAAGAGACCCGTTTTCTATGTTATCCGTTGTGTGTCGACCCGACCCGGTAGGAAGTCGGGTACCACGAGTACCGGGGGGTCATCCGAGGCACAGGAGCTGGTGACTTTGCTTATGAGGAATTTCAGTGATAAGAAGCCATTAGTGAGCACTCTGAACAAGTATGTTAAGTTTGTGAGGACTGAACACTGTTTCTTGCTCTTTGAAGAACTTGGCAAAACTGATAATTGGCTTCAGTGCCTTGAGGTTAGCGCCTTCATTTACGTTAAACTTTGAATTTCCATTTTTTAATTGTTAACCTTGTATGCCTATATAGGGATAAGTGTGAGAGCCCTAGTCTCTTATTTTTTTAATAAATGATGGTGGTGTCTGAGCTAGTTTGCCTGCACCTCGATTATTCCACCGGGTGCCTGCTACCTACCACCCGCACAAGTATTAGGTAACTTTGTCCTCAAAGGCTTAGGCAGATGGAAAGAGATCACCCAATATATTTTGTATTTTTGCTTCCCCTAAGATTTGAGATTTAAACCTGAGACACATGTTGGATGCTGGAACCCCTTGTCTTAAGGGACCCGTAACAAATTATTCAATATTGGAATGAGATAGGCTGAATAGAACAGAATGAATTCAGAGGGTTTTTATGACCTACCTGTATTAGTTTGTGGTTGAGATGTAGTTGATTGATTGGTATTTTGGAATTGACTAATGAATGTGTCTCGATCAAGCTATTTGGATTTATCTACCATTGGCAATATGGGGAGATAGGTTAGTGTGTTGCATACGATCTCTGAGCTTGGTGCAAAGGTTTATGCGTTTCAAAGACATCAATGGACTAGAACATCTAATATTATGTGCAAATTCAAAAGGTTCATGACATTGAAACTGTTGTGTAGAGGTCGAGGAAATGCTATAACCCGAGTGGCTTAGACTCGAATTTCCATTTATGGGTTTGTGTTCAACTTTTATGTTGGAGTTTTCTTGGGTGTGTAGAAGGTGCTGGTTTCTGTCATATCTTTTTACAGCTTATACCGGAAAAAGAATATCGGTAACTATAGAATTTTGTCTGAATGCCTATCCTTTTCTTTAATTATCAACGCAGAATGCCTTTTTTGACTGACTTATCTGAAGTAGAATTAGTTCACAGAGGTAGTTGTTTCACTTATAGATCTAATATATATAGGTTTTCAGATGGATGCAAAAACAACGGTGGTATATAGCGGATAATGGGGTTTACTCAAAGTTGATATCAGTAATGGGGAAGAAAGGGCAGATTAGAATGGCAATGTGGCTGTTCTCCGAGATGCGTAATAGTGGGTGTCGGCCAGATACCTCAGTGTACAATGCAGTCATTTCAGCCCATCTCCACTCCCGAGACAAATCCAAGGCCTTGGCAAAGGCTATGGGTTACTTTGAGAAGATGAAGGGAATGGAGCGTTGTAATCCAAGTATTGTTACCTACAACATTCTTTTGAGAGCTTTTGCTCAGGCAAAAAATGTTGAACAGGTAGATGCTCTGTTGAAAGATCTTGAGGAGAGCATAGTCACTCCTGATATATTCACATTTAATGGTCTGATGGATGCCTATGGGAAAAATGGGATGATCAAGGAAATGGAGCATGTTCTCTCTCGAATGAAGAGTAATGAGCTGAAACCAGATATTATTACTTTTAACATATTGATTGATTCATATGGGAAGAAGCAGGAATTTCAGAAGATGGAACAAGTTTTTAAAAGCTTGCTTCGATCCAAGGAAAAACCGACTATTCCCACGTTTAACTCAATGATAACAAACTATGGAAAAGCAAGACTCAGAGAGAAAGCAGAGTTAGTTCTTGAGAAGTTGATTGACTTAGGTTATAGGCCAAGTTACATCACATATGAGTGCCTCATTATGATGTATGGGCATTGCGACTGTGTTGCGAAAGCAAGAGAACTATTTGATAGGGTGGTAGAATCTGAAAAGGAGAAGAAGGTTTCAACACTGAATTCAATGCTTGATACTTATTGTATGAATGGTTTACCTGTAGAAGCCCATGCGCTCTTTGAGAGTATTCATTCAACCAAAACTTTCCCTATAAACTCCTCAACCTATAAACTTCTATATAAGGCGTACACTAAAGCCGATATGAAGGAGCTAGTACAAAAATTGCTGGCATGTATGGACAAAGATGGGATCATCCCCAACAAAAAGTTCTTTCTTGATGCTTTGGGGGCCTTTGGGACTGGACCTTTAAGCCAAAAGGCAGCTGGTGATAATAAAGGATTGAACAAGCAGAGGGGTCGTAAGTGAAAAGAAAGAGTGGGTTGGAGTTAGAAAGCTGGCTGAAGCACTCGTCTCTCAGACAACGATGAGGTTTCTTCGTAAGGCACATTGAGTGGCTCAGTAATCATCTATGGAACTGCAAGGACTGTTTTTGTCTCCCTGGTATCTTTCTTGCTATTTCTTGGACTATAGATATTATTATGTCTTTTGCATTTCTGAATAATTTCTTTTGATGTGTTTCGTCAAATATTTTACTAGCATATATGGATCACTTTGTATGAACTAAAAGGTGCATATGCATTTGAATGTCAATGAGCATTTTCAACTGTCAAGTAGTGCAGTTAAGCTTGCATGATCTGTTCTCTCTTCAGAAAGTCACAAAAGGAAAAAAAAAGAAGTAAAAATCATCGCGAACCAAATTGCTAATCCTGATCAAGGCTGCTTATGCACTTTAAGAACAATTTCGAGAATTTGTGATCTTGGACTTTCAAGGAATCAATACCTTTATTTGACTCCACCAACAGCTAAATAAAGGCAAAATACCTTAAACCACCCCTAAACTTGGCTCAAATTATTAGTATCCTCCCCGAACTATGCCAGGTCTTAATTACCCCCCTCAACTTGGCCTTTTGAGAGTCATTACCCCCCTAAACGCTGACGTGGCAAAAAGTGTGGGTGCACTCGCCTGCCACGTGGATTTTTCCTTTATATGTGGCATTTTTTGAAAAATAAAATATATTTTTACCTTTTTAAGAATATTATTTTTTTAGATAAATTTTTTCGAATACAGTTTATAATAAAACTTGGATAGAACTATATTATTTAAGCTAAATATTTTAATTTTTCCAAAAATAATAAAGTTTTAGTTAAATTGTTTTTGAATTTGACCCGAAAATAAAGATTTATACAATCAAATATCTAAAAAGTTATAAAAAAATACATACTTTGAAATTAATCATATTGGCTATAATTTTTATATAGCTCTAAATTACAGTGCTCTAAAAATATATTTTTTTTACAGATTTTACCTAAAAAAAGTAAAAATACATAGTTATTGAATCAAAATAAGAAATAAAAAGAGTGTACAATTGTAGTATAATGCAAGTGATTCGTTTTATTTCTTGCAATTGTACACTCTTTTTATTTCTTCTTTGATGCAATGACTATTTATTTCAACTGTGTATTTTTACTTTTTAGGTAAAATCTGTAAAAAAAAATTATTTTTAGAGCACCGTAATTTAGAACTATATAAAAATTTATAGCCAAAATAATTAATTTAAAACTATGTATTTTTTATAACTTTTTAGATGCCTTGACTATTTATTTTAATTGTATAAATCTTTATTTTCAGGTCAAATCAAAAAAAGATTAACTAAAACTTTATTATTTTTGGCCAAATAAAAATATTTAGCCTAAATAATGTAGTTTTATTATAAATTGTATTCGAAAAAAATTATCTAAAAAAGTAATATTCTTAAAAAAGTAAAAATATATTTTATTTTAAAAAAAAGCAACATATACAGAAAAATCCACGTGGCAGGTGAGTGCACTCACACTTTTTGTCATATCAGCGTCTAGGGGGGTAATGACTCTCAAAAGGCCAAGTTGAGGGTGGTAATTAAGATCGGACATAGTTCGGGGGAGAATACTAATAATCTGAGCCAAGTTTAGGGGTGGTTTAAGGTATTTTGCCCTAAATAAATTGTTTGTAAGTGGCAGTGAAAACGAGAGGTGCTAGTGAGTTTCCATTTCCGAACTATCTCATTCTTTTGCCCTTATATAGGCGGTGTGAGGGCCAGCTTACGCGCACCTTGACTGTTCCACCAGGTACTTTATCTCCCACCAACACAAGTACCGGGTTACTTTGCCCACCAAAGCATAGGTCAATGGAAAGGAACTACCTAGCATTTTCGTCTTTGCTAGGATTTGAACCTTGGTCTCGAAAGTTTCACCCACTTTATTGACTACTAGGCCACGTCCTTGGGTGCATTAATCTGTTTTCCTAGTTATCAAGTTAAAATGTTATAGAATATGTTGCGTAAAGTATTCCTGGAGGAGACTAGATCACCTACATTTGCATATGAATGCTATTCTTGAATTCCTGAAAGAGGTTCCAGATATTATTAGCACATTTTGAGGTAGTATACTTTATTCCTTCCTAACCAGTCTTCTTTCCTTTGAAGTGAAAACTAAACAAGAACATTAACCTGTAAGTCTAAAAATTTGCTGTGTTGTGATCGTCCATTGTCTACATTTTGTTTAACAGCAAAAGATGAGATAGATTTCATTAACAACCGAAAAAAGGAAAGAAAGATGAGATAAATTTGAAGTGAATTATTTCCCTTCGACTGTAAAAGCCCCTTTCCTTTCTCTTATTTTCTATTGGTTAAAGCAACACAAATGTTGTTACTCCTATAAATAGTCTAGTACTTTGCTTGGTATTCATAGATATCCCGTATTGAAGAAACTACTCATGTCAGAGTGCTTATTTTATGATACTTAGTCATTTTCATTTCTTGTCACAGGTTCAAGATAAAACATGAAACTTTCAAATCGTGATTCGTGGGTGAACCTCATTACCTATTCCTTCAGAGAAAGTGATGCTTGATGCTGTACCAAGAGGGTGTTTGTCTCTTGCAAATAGTTGTAGTCATTGCCCTAGCCTTGAAGTTTTCCTGTTTGCATCTCTAGATTCTCTTTCTCTTCTCTTTTTCCGCAATGTTATTCTGTTGCAAACAATTAGAAAGAGAGATATGACATCTCCAGTTAAATTCTTTTACCATTTGTTTTTCTCATCAATTGTACAAATTACCTCAGTCCCTGCTCTTGACATTTTTGAAGGGTCGTTTGTGTTAGTCATCTGTATTGCAGTTAAATGAAACAATAAATTTTTTGTAAATACAGAAACAGTGCGAAACCTCACTAGTGCGGGCTCTAGCGCGGGATTAGCGCGGCCGCGCTAGTGGAATTTACCAGGGACAGTGAGAAACCTGACTAGTCCAGGCATCCTTAGCTTTTCTATGAAAAAATAATATAAGAATAAACCGAGCCCACTGAATACACAGTGTGTCCTTAAGGAAATTATTCCCCTCAAGTACCCGAGGTGTTGGAATATATTCTCCCAAGATAGAACGATTTAACTCATCGGAGTGTTGTGACAAAAAACGTCGGTGAACAACGAACCACTCGAAGGCTGTAAAACACACTGGAATATTTTGTGCAGAAGAAGAAAAAGAAGATCAGAAAATTTAGTAAGTAAAAATTCTGGGATTCAAGGTATATTTATAGTCAATTTAATACTGTTTCTGAAAAGGTTTTGCAACATTTCAGAACAACCATAACTGTTGGAACAAGTGTGAATCCTTTCAGAACAGCCATAGCTGTTTTGAACATGTATGAATATTGCGGGAAATTTTGAAAACGGATTTAAAATGATCTGGGAAAGAAAACGGGTCGGACCGGACCGGGTCGCGGGTCATTCCGGATTTGAAACTTTTTCATTAATTAATTAAATAATTTGAAAAGAATTTTGTCTAAAAAGATTAATCAATCAATCGGTCTTTGACCAAATCCAAATCCAAATCCGAAGCCGAGCCGAGCGAGCGACGACGACGACGACGCAAGGCTTACCTTCTTCTCAACTCTTTAAGAGCTAGAAGAAGAGCTTCTCTATATATACACATAGATTTTCCTTTCTTCTTCTAATGAGGGACAAAGTGCACAAATTCAAAATTTCATTTCCCTCCATTTCTTTTCCCACCATTTTCCATTCACTCTCTTTAAGCTACACCAAGCTTAAAATTAAGCTAGACTAAGCTTAAAGACCAACAATCCCCCACATGAATGGGGAGTGGCTATAGAATATAGGAATGCACGGACGTGTGTGTGTTTTACATGCAAGAATTAATTGCATCTGGATAAGTAGGTTTCCCTTTGAACTTTCCGTAGTGAACTTATATCGGATATACTCGGTCAATCGGTAGATTTGATATCTTTGAACCGTCGAGCTTTGTTGTATACCTAGACAACATAAGTCACACAATCAATCCTTAACCATCTATGGTTCTCACGGTTGTGTTCGTTTCAGCCATGAACACCGCCTGGTTTCATGAGTGCTTAGAGAATGGGCCTTTACTTTCATTCCCCTTGAAGCGACTTATACTTCACACTCACATAGGTGATTCCTAAACGTGTAATCCTAAAGACACACTATCTGGTCATATCCTGCCAGACTTAACAAATCATTAAAAAGCTTTAAGCTTTATGGACTCATCAAAAAACCTTAATGCTTTACCTTTATTTCTGAACATTGTCTTTATCACGAGAATGTGTTGAGTTATTTGACAATGTTGAACCGTCATTCATAACTTTGTTTGATCTCTTTGAACCTAGCTCTTGGGATCTCCAGTCTGCTAGGTTGAGTTACCGCCATGATGACTTGTCCTAAACCTTAACCCCATTCCCTTTGATGATCTTTCAACTGCCTCTCTAGATAGGCCTGTTGTAAGTAGACCCGACACGTTATCTCTTGACTTTACGTAGTCAACTGTGATAACACCACTATAGAGTAGTTGTCTAACGTGTATTATACCTCCGTCGTATATGACGAGATTTTCCATTATACATAACGCTCCCTGCCCTGCCTATTGTCGCTGGACTATCACAATGTATATAAATAGGTGCCAAAGGTTTGGGCCAAAATGGAATATCTTCCAAGAAATTCCAGAGCCTTTCAGCTTCTTCACCGGCCTTATCTAAAGCTATGAATTCAGATTCCATTGTAGAACGGGCGATGCACATTTGTTTGGATGATTTCCAAGACACTGCTCCACCCCCAATTGTGAAAACATATCCACTCGTGGATTTAACTTCAGATGATCCGGTGATCCAATTTGCATCACTATATCCCTCGATCACGGAGGGATATTTGTTATAATGCAAAGCATAGTTTTGGGTATGTTTCAGATACCCCAAAACTCGTTTCATTGCCATCCAATGTATGTGATTGGGATTACTTGTAAATCGACTCAGTTTGCTAATAGCACATGCTATATCTGGTCGCGTACAATTCATGATATACATCAAACTTCCCAATACTCTAGCATAGTCCAGTTGTGAGTCACTTTCACCTTCATTATTTTGAAGTGCATAACTCATATCAATTGGAGTCTTGGCAATTTTGAAATCCAAATACTTGAACTTGTCAAGTACTTTTTCAATGTAGTGAGACTGTGATAATACTAGACCTTGTGGAGTTTTGTGAATTCTGATTCCTAAGATCACATTAGCAAATCCTAAGTCTTTCATGTCGAATTTGCTAGCCAACATGCGTTTTGTAGCATTTATATCTGCCATACTTTTGCTCATTATCAACATGTCATCAACATATAAACAAACAATGACTTCATGACCTGAAGTGTTTTTAATGTAAACACATTTGTCGCACTCGTTGATTTTAAACCCACTTGCCAACATTGTTTGATCAAATTTGGCATGCCATTGTTTGGGTGCTTGTTTAAGTCCATAAAGCGACTTAACAAGTTTGCACACTTTCTTTTCTTTACCAGGAACCACAAAACCCTCAGGTTGTTCCATGTAAATCTCTTCCTCCAATTCTTCATTTAAGAAAGCTGTTTTAACATCCATTTGATGGATTTCAAGACCATAAACGGCCGCTAATTCCACTAACATCCTAATAGATGTTATCCTCGTTACTGGTGAGTAAGTGTCAAAGTAATCAAGGCCTTCCTTTTGTCTATAACCTTTGACAACAAGTCTTGCCTTATATTTGTCAATAGTGCCATCAGCTTTCATTTTCCGTTTAAAGATCCATTTCGAACCTAAAGGCTTATTTCCAGGAGGAAGATCAACCAATTCCCATGTATGGTTATCCAAAATTGATTGAATCTCACTATTGAATGCCTCTTTCCAAAATGCTGAATCAGAAGACGACATAGCTGCTTTAAAAGTTTGAGGATCATTTTCAAGCAAGAATGTCACAAAATCTGGTCCAAAGGAAGTAGATGTTCTTTGACGTTTGCTACGCCTTGGATCTTCTACACTTGGAGTATTTTCCTTTGGTTCTTCCCGAGGTCGTTTAGGTCTTTCACTTAACGACTCGCATTCAGTTTTATACGGAAAATGCTTTCAAAGAATTCAGCATTATCTGATTCCATTACCGTATTAACATGAATCTCGGGATTATCGGATTTATGGACAAAAAATCGACATGCTTTACTGTTTGTAGCATATCAAATGAAAACGCAATCTACTGTTTTTGTTCCGATTTTAACCCTTTTAGGTAAAGTAACTTGTACCTTTGCTAGACCCCCCCCACTTTGAAATATTTCAAGTTAGGTTTTCTACCTTTCCATTTTTTATAGGAATAGATTGCGTTTTGCTGTGGGGTACTCTGTTGAGTATTCGGTTAGCTGTAAGGATAGCTTCCCCCTACAAACTCTGCGGTAATCCGGAACTTATTAATAAAGAATTCATCATTTCCTTTAACGTCTGATTTTTCCTTTCCGCAATTCCGTTGGATTGAGGTATGTAAGGTGCAGTAGTTTGATGGATAATTCCATACTCCGAACATATTTTCTGCAAACGGAGATTCATATTCTCCACCTCTATCACTTCTAATTATTTTGATCTTTTTATTCAATTGATTCTCTACTTCATTCTTGTATTGCTTAAATGCTTCAATTGCTTCATCCTTACTATTAAGCAAATAAACATAACAATATCGAGTGCAATCGTAAATAAAAGTAATAAAATACTTTTTCCCACCTCGAGATGGTGTCGACTTCATATCGCAAAGGTCAGTACGAATTAAGTCTAAAGGATTTGAATTCCTTTCAACAGACTTATAAAGATGTTTTACAAACTTAGATTCAACACATATTTGATATTTTAATTTATTACACTCGAATTTAGGCAATACTTCTAAATTAATTAACTTCCGCAAGATTTTATAATTGACATGTCCTAAACGAATATGCCATAAATCATTTGACTCCAACAAATAAGAAGAAGCTGAAATTTTATTCATAGTATCAACAACCATTACATTGAGTTTGAAAAGGCGCTCCGTGAGGTAGCCTTTTCCAACGTACATTTCATTCTTGCTTACAACAACTTTATCAGAAACAAATACACATTTGAATCCATTCTTCACTAGTAAAGAAGTAAAAACTAAATTCTTCCTAATAGTAGGAACATGAAGAACGTTGTTCAACGTTAACACCTTTCGGAATTCATCTTTAGGAAAATCTTCCCATAACCTTCAATCTTGGCTGTTGAGTTATTTTTCATGGAAATCTCTTCTTCGAGATCAGCAGTAGAGTAAGTCGCAAATGCTTCATTGATAGCACAAACATGTCGAGTGGCTCCAGGGTCAATCCATCACTCCTTCGGATTTCCAACTAAGTTGCATTCCGAAAGCATCGCACAAAGATCATCAATGTCATCATTCTTCTCCACTATGTTGGCCTGTCCCTTCTTCTTATCCTTTCTCGGGAAGCGACAATCAGGGGCTTTGTGACCAACTCTTCCACAATTGTGGCAGTTGCCCTTGAATTTCTTTTTGTTCTGCTCCTTAGTCTGTCCAGAAAATCTCTTCCTCTTCTTACTTTTTGGAGCAGTTTCTTCAACGATATTAGCTCCCATGATCGTTGTATTTCCACGAGACTTCTTCTCGGCTGTTTTGTTGTCTTCCTCAATCTTAAGACGAATCACAAGATCTTCCAACTTTATTTCTTTGCACTTATGCTTGAGATAGTTGTTGAAATCTCTCCATGAAGGAGGCAAATTTTCAATCATTGCAGCCACTTGAAATGCTTCATTCACGACCATACCTTCAGCAA
>ML339509.1:0-43624 GCA_005239505.1 Nicotiana paniculata
TAGACTACCCGGACATGGCATAATAGTAGCTACGCACGGACTCCCGTCACCTTGTGCGTACGTGGCCCCCCAGATAGTAGCACATGTTTAATTAGTTCACCTAGGGGGAAAATTCTCCCTCACAAAGTTAGAAAGGAGACTTACCTCGCTCCGAAATTCCATAACTGACTTCCAAGTCCTTCCGACGATTCCAACAGATACACAACGCCCCAAAACTACCAAATAACGGGCAAAGCAATGAAAATTCATTCTAATATTTGCAACAATTCAAATTATATAATTTTCCAACTCCGCTCAGTGAATTGACCAAAATGCCCTCGGGCACACGTGCCCGGAATCTGAAATTTCTCGAAGATATATTCTACCCATAGCTTTACTAGTTTAAATATACAATTTACTCTAAATTCCATGCTCAGATTCGTGATAGAAATCCAAAATACCATTTCTAGGTTTTTCTTCAAAATTTCCCAATTTTCCCACAATTTTTCATGTTTTAATCCATGCATATACCTTGTATTTAACTTGAGATGAGTGAGAATAACTTAACTTGATATTGATGATGAAATTCCCCTCTTGAAGCTCTCCTAAAATCGCCTAAGCCATGAAAAAAATGAGAAAATGAACCAAGGTCCTTGTTTTAAAACATTCTGCCCAGAACGATTTTCGCACCTGCGATCCAGTCCTCGCACCTGCGCTTCCGCAGGTGCGCCCAAGAGCCCGCACCTGCGGCTTCCTTCTCCTCCAGTCGGATCCGCACCTACGACCCATTGCCTGCATCTGCGCCTTCGTAGGTGCGAAAATTCCATCGCACCTGTGATCCCAGCCAAGCCAGCCCATTCTCGCACCTGCGGCCAAATCTTTGCAGGTGTAGTCACACCAGACACCAGCAGCTCCAGCTCCTCTTCCAACTTCAAATTTGATCCGTTAACCAGCCGGAATCCACCCGAGGCACCCGGGACCCCTTCCAATCACACGACTCAGTCCCATAATATCCCACAAACTTGCTCGAGGCCTCAAATCACATCAAACAATGCCGAAATCATGAATCGCATTCAAACTCAAACTTTATGAACTTTAAAATTTCCAACTTCTACATCCGATGCCGAAACCTATAAAATCACGTCTGATTGACCCCAAATTTTGCACACAAGTCATATTCGACATTGCGGACCTGCTCCAACTTCCGGAATCGCATTCTGACCCTGATATCAAAATTTCCACTTCCGGTCGGATTTCTCAAAAACCTTCAAATTTCTATCTTTAGCCAAATGACTTCAAAATAACCTAAGGACATCCGAATTCACTTCCGATCACGCTCCCAACTCCAGAATCACCATACAGAGCTATTCCCAGACTCGGAATCCCAAACAGACATCAATATAACTGAGATGCACTTCAACCTAGACTTAGAAAATTTCTTCATAATGCTGACTTCCACAATATACACCGAAACGCTCATGGGTTATCCAAATCCCGATCTGTACATACGCCCAAGTCCGAAATTATCATACAAACATGATGGAACCTTCAAATTCTGATTCGGAGGTCGTTTACTCAAAATTTCAATCTTAGTCAATTTCTCCAACTTAAGGCTTCTAAAATGAGAATTTCTTTCCAATTTGACTCCGAACTTCCCGAGATTCAACTCCAACCATGCCCACGAGTCATAATACCTGAACGGAGCTGCTCATGACCTCAAACTGTTGAACGACGCGCTAGAGCTCAAAACGACCGATCGGGTCGTTACACCGACGGTGAGAAATTCGGGTCGTGACACTAGGAGACACCCGTCACTTATTGGGAAGCAACGCTTTGAAAGTCTTCGTATGTTTTAGAGATTGGATTAGATCGGAACGAAGAAATCAGGGACGTGAAAATGTTGATAAACCAGAAGACGAGGAACTTGGAGATATATTAACACATGGTAACCCATCTGTTAACGCTCCAGAAGATGGCCAAGAAGTTCATATTGATTATGAAGAACTTACTAAGGAAATAACCTTTGAAGTTCTGGATTTATACTTTTATATTTAATAATCAGTTTTAGTTGTTGTTAAATGTAAATTTTAATTTGTAAGTTTGAAATAAAAAAAGAACTTGAAAATTATAAGTGCAATTTTTTCCTTCTTCATTGTATTCTATTATCTTAAATTCTCAATGAAATATTCAAATTTTCAAATATAAGGATTTTAAAGCCTTTGCATCCTTTTATTCAAACATTTTTTCTATAAGATTATTTTTTTGTTTTATATTTTTACTCTATATTAATATAAATTACGATAGTTATACAAAATACCAAATATATAAAAAAAAATAACATTCACCTGGCCCGGCCTGGCCTTTGGACCTGTAATCATTCCGGTTAAGTTTTTACCCGGATGGACCCGTTAAGCCCAGTTTGAAAAAATCGGTAACCGGTCGGTCACCTTTTTTTCTCAACTCAGACTGGCCCGACCCACCCGTTAAACACCCTTAATTTAAACCAACCAAATATGTGAAAATCAGAAAATATTTTTCAGAACATGGATCAAGATAAAACTCTAAAATTGAGCATTTTCATGGGTTGATAATTTTTGATGGATTAACTTGGGCTAGCCAATAACATGCCATTTTCAAAAGAAAATTTTACCTCCTATAGCAACGCTTTACACCTTATTTATTATGAATAAAATATTTTTAAAATATTATTTTCTATAACTACATTTTAGGTTAGCAAAATATGTATTTATGGTCACTTCCTACTTTTTAGCCATTATGCTGGGTAATATTTTTCTCCCTCCTACTTTATGTTCTTTCTCTCACAAGACCACTATATAGTATACAACTTCAGAAACCAAGATCTCTCTCCATAATCTCTCTCTCTCAACGACAGTCTCTTCTCCATGAATACAACCACGACTCTCTCATCTCCATTGTCTCGCAAAATTTTCAATTTTTTTTGCTCCAAAAAGTTGTGGTAAGTGTTAAAGTTGTTAGATTTTCGTTGGTACATTGCTTCTTCTGATTCTATTTACTAATTTTTTAGAAATAATCACCATTGTTATGCTTTCACCAGAAAACTCAAAATTTCATCTTCAATGGTTGATACAACAACTCACAAAAGAGTTACCCGACATCCAAACAAGCCCAATTTGAGAAACCTTCAAAAGAATCAACATTTCCTGATGCGAAAAATAGAAGAAAACTTATGGATGATGATTCAGAGGTTAAGGGAAAAGATACTTTATTTTCATTGTATTTAATGTATTTCATTGCATTCCATGTATTTCATTGTATTCATTGTCTTTAATTTTTTCTACTTTTTCAATGTATTCATTGTATTTAACTATATTCAAGTTAATTACAGATTCAGGGGTTAAGGGAAAAGATACTTTATTATCATTGTATTTCAATGTATCTCGTTGTATTCCATATATTTCATTGTATTCATTGTCTTTAGTTTTTTCTACCTTTTCAATATATTCACTGTATTTAAGTTAATTATATAATTTCAAAGCTTCAGTTTATTTCACTGTTTTATCCAGCAGTATATATTCATCAGTATGTATTCAGTGTATTGTAGAATGTATTGATATATTTTTTTAATTAATATAATTTTTGTATTCAGATGTGTGTGTATATATATATTCAAATGTATTTTCAGTATGTATTCATATGTTTTGCATTATAGATGACCTCCTATACTTCATGTATTTAATGTATTGTATGTATTTAACTAAATTCAATATAATTATATAATTTTAATATACAAATCTATTTGTAAAGATACCATTAAAAAAAGAAAGGATGGATTGAATCTATGAAGATTGCTTTGTTTTTGGGGTATTTTTTGGCTGAGAATCTTTTCTATAATTGAAAATCCAAATTTTGCATGTTATAATTGAGTTTGTTGAGTTATATTAGGAGTCTATCGCGTTAATTGATTCACTTACCATTTTTAAACAGTTGAAGACTTTTTTTCGAAGATTTCCGTTGTTGTATTCACGAATACAGCTCGCGAATACATATGAATACAATCTGTGTTTAGCTGGACTTCCTTATTTTTCGCCGAATTTTGCTACTGTATTCATGAATACAGCAGCTTGAATACATCGAATACACTCTATAACAAGTGAAAATATAGCTATAGGAAGTAATTAAGTAAATGTTAGCTATAACATATTAATAACTACTAAACAATAGTCATTTATGAAGATTGGTCTTTTCAAAATCCTTCTAGCCCAAACCCATCAAAACTTGGGCAGGTTGGGCGTATCAAATGGATTTGAGTTAGTTTTGCCATCCCAAGTCGTATGATATATATGACATCGTACACACACAAACACTCTAAATAATTATGCAAATTCAAGTCAATAACTAGGGGTGGGTTTTTTTAGGTTTGGGGAGGGGTGCAAGCGAAGCTAAGGGTTGTGGTGTGAGCATAAATTTTTTAATTAGAGGTCTCGAGTTTTAGTTTTGAGAATGAAAAAATCCTAATAACAAACCGTTCCCCTTTAATAAAAGCTATGTCATGTAATTCGGATTAGCCGGGACTCCGATACAAGTACATAATATCAAATGAAAAAAAGAGTTTGAAAAAATGGGCATTATTAAAATTGAAAAAGAAATAGCAAATGATAGTGAAAGAAGCAAATATGAGAGTGTGTGATATGTCTGTACTTTAAGGGCTATTTATTACGTTTGAGACATCGAAAACGACTCAACTCTAACAAGGTACATCCACCACATTCACTAGTTTGGCCCTCTTCTCTTTTTATTTTAACCATTTAGCCTTTTGTTCCGATTAGTTTAAATTTGTATATCGTATATAAACTTTTCTTATGCTAACATCTGTTTGCGAAATCTTTTATCATTTCCTTCTTTCTAAGACAACATTCGTAATTGGCCTTCTCAACTGTGTATCGATCGAAAAATAGTGTGATACAGTGATTTCGTCTAGTATGTCGCCCTTTATTCCCGACATGCCAAGGCTGAGGTTCATGTCCCTCCAACATTTTCTATCAATTATCCAATTTTTAAAAATCTCAGATTAAGGACGAAGTAATTCTCATTAAAGATTATCGCTCCCATAAACGAATGAATGGGACTCCTGGTCCTGATCGAACCAGAGATTCCTTGAAATTGTCAGTTGCCAAGGTTTGCTTGCTTGCGTTCTACAGCTTAATCCGCAGGCGAAGGAGCAGCAAAAAGAGATTGGTTCACCAAACCCCGACCCAGCGTCACACATAACTCGATATTATGGGTTAAATTTGAGCGGGTAAAAATAAGTTAAACAAATTAAAAACGAATCAATATCCAATTAGTCTCATATTTTCATGCAAGTTAAATTCGGATTGGGTCATTAATGAGGGTTGAAATCCCAGGAGAGCGAGTTAACTAAAACATTTTACGAATAAGATAAAAATTTATTAGCACCAAATATTTGTACCAAATTATTAAAATAATATTGTAAATTACAGAAAACGTTTTTCTTGGTATGTGTTTGTAGCCATTAATACGAGTCTCGTTAAGAGTGAAAAGGTATCACCAAAAAGAGGAAAACGAAAAAAAAAAAAAGATGCTTTAGGAATAAAGCACCATCAAAATCTATTGTACTATCTTTATGGTAGAGGTAATAGTAGTACTTTCTGTTGTTAGACTTGCACATATAAGTTTTTACCGTTATATATTGTACATTAGTCTAGATTAAAGTTACACATTATTACTTATTGAGTTTATATAAGAGATATTTTAGACAATCAAGTTGAACTATTAATTTAGAAAATAGAACAACAACTTATTATAACCAACTAAACTCACTACTCTAAATTCTTTTAACTTAAATCCATGCTTATTGTATAAAGTTACATGCAACAATTCAACAACAACAACAACAAACTTAGTTTTATTCCATACGTAAGATCTGGGAAAGGTAATACATACGACAGAGAGATTGTTTCCGATAAATTTCTGGCTTAAAAAATGATAACAAACAGTAATATAAGAAGTAATGAAAACGAGTGACAATATAAAGTTACATGCAATTATCTTTTATATATATTATTTGATTGTGTCAGTATAAAATGCATAAAAAATTAAATTGTAAAAAGAACAAATGCATAAAAAAGAAGAAAGAATTAAAAAAAAAAATTAAAATTAAAAACAGAGAGACATTGCGCCCCCCTCGTCCGCTGTGGTGTCGCAGAGATTGATAGGGAAAGGGCATAGCCACACCACTCTCTTTTCTTCATCAACACATACAATTATAATGGCAACAAACAAACAAACAAACATGGATAAACCCCCCCCCCCCCCCCNCACCCCACCATGAAAAAATTATTAGATAAAAAAGTTTAATTTTTGTACACTTACACTATAAAACTTCTTTTACACTAATTGGTTACCTAAAAGATAAGACCGGGCAAAGATATATATACACCGACTAGTGGTAGAGATAAGAAAATTTAATAGCATTCCCTTCATTAAAAAATTACACTGCACAACAAGATTAAATCTTTTGTTATTATTTTTAAATTGTTGATCAATTTTCTTGACATAAAGCAAAATTCTAGTGAAGTGGTAAAGAAGTTCATTGAAGCGTTTTAGGTTATCGGTTCAAACTTTAAGTATGACTTTTTAATATTTTTGTGAATCCACTTATATAAATTCTTGACTCCGCAAGTATAATAGAAATTTTTTATTTTGATATCAGAGGTGTATTCAAGGAAAGGGATTTGGGTTCACGTAAACACATATTCCTTTTCCTAAATCATGTATCACAATATTATATTTCCTTAAAATTATTTAAATATATGTGCGTGAACCCATGCTTAAAGATTATTGTGCAATTATTATTGGGTGCACCTCTATAATTGAAATTGGCAATTCAGATTGCACTCTAAACGGTATTGTTTTCGCCACGTAATATAGATATATACGTGAAAATTACTAAAATTTCAAAAAGAATATAATTTTGAACCTATAATTTTAAAAGTATAGTAGGTCATGGTAAGAGACTAAAGTTAGACCAGTCAAATATAAATTCTAGATCCATATCTTTACAACAGTGCACCCATCCTCTTAAAAACCTGGATCCGTCCGCTGCTTTTCTTCTTCTAGACTTATTTTGTGGATTGGTAGCATAATACAGCCAAAACTTTCTCTTCCTCATCATCCCTCCCAACAAAACCCTAACCCTTGTTTGGCCAATGTCTGACACTTCTGAAAAGAAGCCGACATTAATTCCTCAAAAACCCGGTTTTTTTATGAACCGGATATTATATGGATTTAATATCCTCTATAACAGCTAGCAGTATTTTGCAGTAACTTTTTGCTTTTCCCTATTTCTCAATTTTCTTATTGCCGTGGGCACTATTGAATTGAGCTAACCTAATTTTATTTTTTATTTTTATTTTTTTGTTTGGATAAGAGAATTACAGAAAATTATATTCTTTTTACTATGAAACTCAATACTATATATTACAGAATATTAAAGGATAGTGATAATTTACATAATCACACATCAGTTTTCTTTGTTGAGAGATTGTTGTGATTGTCAAAAAAATTATATCTTCTTTCATTTTTGAGCTCGTCACAATATTTGTATGGCTATAAACAGAGGTGGATCCATAATTTCAAGAGGATGCATGGGTGCACTATTGTGAAGCAGGGGCGGCCCGACCAATTTCGTGGTCTAAAGCCAAACTTTATGAGGGGCTTTAACTTTTTTATTAATAAAAAATATTTTTTTTATTTAAAGTCTATTTTTCTAACTTTTTATAGATGCAAAGTTATTATTAATTTTTTATAATCAATTTCTCCTAATAGGTCTTTCTCAATTGACAATATAGCTAATTCATTTAATATCTTTGAGACATTGTTGATCTTAGGTAAGGTTTTATCAATTTTAATTTTGAAATAATTTTTTCAGCTGAAGTAATAGTAATAGGAATTATTAACATTATTTTATAAGTAATATAGGCATTTAAAAAATAATCAAACCTTTTTATTTGATTGAGTATATCAATTAAATTGTTATCTTCTAATTGTACAATTTTTCTTAATATTTTTAATTCAGAAATAAATCTAAACTATCAATATCGGGTTGATTATTATGATTTAAGGAGCATTCAAGATGAATGCATTACTTTTTCAAATTATATCGACTAGTGATCTCAATTTTTACCTCTAAATAGGAAACAAAAATATTTTCATATGTCTCTAATTGTTCAAATCTATATCAAAGTAAAAAAATAACCTTGTGTAGTACTCACTCTGATCCATAATAAGTGACTTTTTTGACTTTTATTTTGTCCAAAATAAGAGTCTTTTTATATAATCGAGAAGGAATTAACTTTATTTTTCAAAATTTTGTCCTTATTTACATATCTCAATGTGTCAAGTTAACAACATATACATTTTAATTAAGGATAATTCAGTCAACATATATTTTTGTTCTATGAGTCAATATTTTCTTAAGGGGCACAACAAAGGTTAAAAAGTCATTTATTATGGACCAGAGGGAGTATGTATAAAAAGTAATCAACTCTAAAGGACTCTTCGAGAGCTTTTGAGATTTCACTATTAACATTCTCCTCAAATTGTTTGTTCCTATATACAATTAGACCTCTCTATAACATCATCCCTACATAACAACACTTCTCTATAAAAACCAAGCTTTTTCGGAACCAATTTTTATTTTATATTATAATATATGTTCTCTATAACAGCACTTCATTATAACATCTAAAATATTCGGAAGAAACAAGGCTCTTATAGAGAGGTTTGACTGTATACACGTTTCTTATACAATTCGGGTTCGACATTAATTTTAAATGCAATTTCCTTGGCAGAAGTTAAAGCAGTTGCAAATCCAACAAATAAAGAAATCAAACTTTTTCATTTTACATAGTTTTTAAATTTTTTTTTATATATAACCTATTTGGTGTAAAAAAAAAAATGGGGCTTCCACAAATGTGAGGCCAAAAGCAGTTGCTTTACCTGCTTTATGGACGGGTCGTCCCTATTGCGAAGAGGTAGATTTAGAATTTATATTTGACGGGTTTAACTTTAGTTCTTACCATGAACCCATTACACTGTATAACGACCCGATCGGTCGTCCCGTAGAAATTGCATTATTATTATTATTATTGTTATTGCCTTGTCATAGGTTGGTCATATTATTATTGATGTGTTAGAGTTGGCAGGCATGAAATCGAAATGGTTGTAGTGAGAGTTTAGCCACTTAGTCCTTAAAAATAGCCTTAGAGTTGGAAAAGTCAACTGAGAGTTGACTTATTGATAAACGATCTCGAAATACGGATTTTATGGCTCAGATGACTTCGTTAGGTGATTTAGGACTTAGGAGTGTGTTCGGAATATTTTTGGGAGGACCGTTGTAGAATTAGGCTTGAATCGGCAAAAGTTAGTTTTCGGTGATTTTCGGTCGGCAGTGGAAAATAGGATATCGGGGTCGGAATGGAATTTCGGAAGTTGAAACAGGTTTGTAATGTCATTTTGGATATGTCTGTAAAATTTCAGGTCAATCGGAGTTGTTTTGGATAGTTTCGGCAGCGTTGGAGGATTTTAGAAATTTCAAAGTTATTAGGCTTGAATTTGATGTGATTTTGGTATTTTGATGTTATTTTTAGTATTTCGGGAGTGTAAATAAGTTTGAATGATCATATATGAGGTGTTGGTATGTTTGGTTGGGGTCCCGAGGGGCTCGAGATTGATTTCGGGTGATTAACGGAAGTTTTAAAGTTGGTAAAATGCAGCTTCAGTTGCTGGTGTTGGTGTGACTGCACCTGCGAAAGTGTGAACGCAGGTGCTAACCCGCAGGAGCGAGCAAAGCTCCGCAGATACGGAATTTGAGAGGACCAGTAGAGGATCGCAGGTGCGGGAGAAGGATCGCACCTGCGAAGTCGCAGGTGCGGAATGTGAGTCGCAGGTGCGGAGATAGGCGGTTTAGTGAAAAGTCGCAGGTGCAGTTGTTTTGACCGTAGGTGCGGTCCTGCAGGTGCGAGTAAGTGGTCGCAAGTGCGAAACCCCTGGGCGGAAAGTAAAAATTAAAACCCTCTGCGACCATTAAACCTTTTAACACCATCTTTGAACGGGAAGAAGCTCTTGAGGCGATTTTTGAAGAGGGAAATCAGTGTTCTTCATAGAGGTAAGTGTTTTGACCATTAAAACTCATTTATGGGTGATTATAGAACACAATCTCAGCAATTAATTCATGAAAATCAGTAGAAAGAGGAGGTTTAGGGCTTGAGATTATGAGACCTTTAGGAGTAGATTTGAGGGGTCAAACGAACTCTGATTTTAGCGTTCTTTATATGTACGGACTCGTGAGATGATGAAAAACATTTTTGTATAAAAATTTCTGAGTTTCGGGACGCAGGCCTGGGGGTCGGGTTTTGACTAATTTCTGGTTTTGAGCTAAATTTGATACTTTTCAATTGGAATTAGTTCCTTAAGCATAATTTGATGATAAAAATCTGAACTTGGTAGATTTGGAGCACTCAGATGCCGGATTTAGAGGCAAAGACACTGCGAAATAGTATTTTAGCCGGTTTTGAGGTAAGTAACGTTTCCAAACTTGGTTCTGAGGGTTTGAAACCCCGAGTAAATGATTTATGACTATTGTTGAGGTGACGCACATGCCAAGTTAACGGGCGTGAGAGCGTGCACTGAGTAATTGTGGCCTGGATTATCCCATGGCACCGCTTAGTGATTATTACATGATGATATTTGTGCTTCTATTAATGTGGTAATTGTGAACATGTTAGAAATCATGTTAAGTATAAATGCTAGGCTTCACGCCGAAAATGCTGAGACCCGAGTGGTCGTATATTACTGTCTCATTTTGTGATTATTTGATGTCATATACTCAGTCATGTTATAACATATCACTTCATATCTCAGTCTTAATATTGTTAATTACATGCATACTTATCATTATTTTGGACTGATGGAGGCATCTGTGATCCATGTGAGTGAGACTGAAGAGTAATGACTCAGTGAGGACGAGAGCCTATTATTGAGACAATTATGAGAATGGACTGCACACCGCAGCGATACTTAAATCATAGCGAAATTTAAATCATGCCTTTGTTGGCTTGATATGGCGCTTGAGCCACTAGAGCCCCTCCGGAGTCTTTACACCCCTAGTGAGCGCATTGATATTGAGGGATGGATTTTCCCTAGGCATGGATAGTGTCTGAAACGGATGTTATGTGAGGGATGGATCGTCCCTGAACGTGGATCTTGTCCGAGTGTTGTATTCCAGAGATGGACTTTCTCCGTGGGGCTGGATTAGATTTTTTTCCTCAGTACGGAGTGACCACGGTCACCGGTGTTTATGCATATTCCGGGATGGAACTTCCCTGGGCCTGAGAGCTATATATAGTACTGATTGGACTTCTGTGGGAGATTTGTGAGCACTATGTGCATATTCACACTGGTTTCATACATATATTTTATGATGACATGTAGAGTATACTGGCATACTGGACATATTTACTCATCCTGATAAACTGTTAGCATGTCTAAATTCTGTATATTGTTTATTATGTAATTTTTAGGTTTTGTCTGTCACTACTTCTCAGCTCATAGTTTGGGTTCGTTACTTCTGAGTTGGTATACTCACGTTACCCCATGCACCTTGTGTGCAGATTCAGGTACACCGGGACCCGGTATTGGATATTGAGCAGCGGTCAGATTTTTCATTGGGATTGTCGAGGTAGTAGCTGGCGATCGCGACCTCGTCTTCTCTATCTTATTCCACCTGTTGCACTTCTTTTGAGATTATGTTGTCTATTTCTTCATTCTTCAATTTTTTTATAGCAGCTCATGACTGAGTGACATCGGATCCGGGGTTGGAGGTTTTAAATTTATTTTTTCAAATATTGTTTTTAAACTTCAGATTCTTGGTATTATCAATAAATTCGTTTAAAATCGTATTGTTACCGGAAATTGAATTTAGCTTAGTTAAAAAGGGTGGCTTGCCTGGTTCCACGACATGCGCCATCACGACTCCCAAATTGGGTCGTAACAAGATGGTATCAGAGCGCTAGGTTAAATAGGTCTCACCAGTCATGAGCAGGTTTAGTAGAGTCTTGCGGATCGGTACGGAGACGTCTGTACTTATCTTCAAGAGACTACAGAACCCTTCGAAAGAATCCCACATTATTGAATTCTGTCTTGTGACTCTGTTGAATTCACGAACTAAACTTTTGTTATTTTCATTCTCTCACAGATGGTGAGGACTCGTGCTACTGATAGTGGTGACCAGACACCAGTAGGACCAGCCTGAGGTCGAGGCCGTGGTCGAGGTCGTGGAAGAGGGAGGGGTGCATCCCGCACAGCAGCCGGGGCAGCACCTGTGGACCCTTCCATTGCCCAGGAGCAGGTCCCCGTAGCTGAGATTCCAATGGAGCAGACTCAGGCACCAGCAATGCCTATTGTGATTCCGGGTCTTCAGGAGACCCTAGCCCAGATTTTGACGGTGTGCACCAGCTTGGCACAGGCCGTCGCTATGTCCACTAATGCTACTACTTCTCAGGCCGGGGGAGGCATCCAGACTCCTGCTGCCCGTACACCTGAGCAGGTCACCCAGGGACTTCAGACATCTGGGGCAGCTCCAGCGCAGCAGATTCCTCCGGTACAGGATTATGTGGTCCCATCGTTGGCTGATGATGAGAAACCTAAGTTGGAAAAGTTCATCAGACTCCAGCCTCCGACTTTTAGTGGTACAGAGGGCGAGGAGTTCCAGGCCTTTTTGGACAAGTGTAAGAGGATCCTTCGCACAGCAGGGATACTGGAGGCTTGTGGGGTCCCATTTACTACCTTCCAGTATGCAGGAGCTGCACTTGCTTGGTGAGAGGCCTATGAGAGGTGTAGACCTGCTGATGCAGCGCCCCTTACTTGGCGTCAGTTCTCCATTCTATTCCTGGAGAAATATATACCACAGTCCCACAGGGAGGAGCTGCGCAGGGAATTCGAGCAGTTGCGCCAGGAGGACATGACAATGATGCAGTATGAGATGAGGTTCTCCAAATTGGCTCGTCATGCTATATGGCTAGTTCCCACGGATAGGGAGAGAATTAGGAGGTTCGTTGATGGCCTCACTTATCAGCTTCGAATTTTTCTGACCAGGGAGAGGGTATCTGGCGCTTCTTTTGAGGAGGTGGTTGACCTTGCCAGGGAGATTGAGTCGGTTCGCCGCCAGGAGCGGATCGAGAGGGAGACCAAGAGGTCTCGAGGATCTAGGAGTTTTGGTGGGGTTCCTTCAGGGCGTAGCCTCAGCCCGGCGGAGGCCGTCCATTCAGGCAGGCTCAGCCAGGTCGCTCGGGTTATCGTGGTGGATCAGTTGGTCATGATCCTCATAGTTCGCATCAGGTGCAACCATCTTTCAGTGCCCTGCCAACTCAGAGTTCATCTTGGGCACCATCGGTTCAGAGTTCACCTATGCCTGGTTCTTCCAGTGGTTATCCCGGTGCTAGGGGTTCCCTTCAATCCCAGTGCCATTCTCCGAGAGATGTTTCTTTGAGTGTGGAGATGTGGGCCATATTAAGAGGTTTTGCCCTCGTCTTGCGAGAGGTACGTATCAGCAGTGGAGTCAGCTCGCGGTTTCAGAATCAGTAGTTGCACCGCCCGCCCAGGCAGCTAGAGGTGGGGGTTAGGCAGGTAGGGGTCTCCCAAGAGGGGGAGGTCGATCCGGTGGTGATCATGCCCGATTTTATGCATTTTCAGCCAGACCGGATGAGATGGCTTCTAATGACGTGATCCCAGGTATTGTTTCAGTCTGCCACGAGAAGCTTAAGTTTTTAATTGATTCCGGTTTTTTTCATATTCGCATGTTCATTATATTTTAGCCCATTCTCTGGATACGCCCCGTGAATCTTTTGTTACATCTGTTTATGTGCTCGCCCTTGTGGGTGATGTTGTTGTTACGGGCTTCGTATGTCGGTTGTGTGTGGTACCTATTGGGAGTCTGGAGACCCGGGTGTGTGCAGGGTAAGGTTATTCGGAGTTTGATGGCTTTTGGAACAACCCTTGGCACATTCGAGGACGAACGTTTGTTTAAGAGGGGAGGGGGGGGGGGAATGTAACGACCCGGTCGGTCGTCCCATAGAAATTGCATTATTATTATTTTTATTTCCTTGTCATAGGTTGGTCATACTATTATTGATGTGCTAGAGTTGGTAGGCTTGAAATCGAAATGGTTGTAGTGAGAGTTTAGCCACTTTGTCCTTAAAATAACCTTAGAGTTGAAAAAGTCAACTGAAAGCTGACTTATTGGTAAACAACCTCGGAATGCGGATTTTATGGCTCAGATGACTTCGTTAGGTGATTTGGGAATTTGGAGTGTGTTCAGAATATTTTTGGGAGGACCAGTGTAGAATTAGGCTTGAATCGACAAAAGTTAGTTTTTGGTGATTTTCGGTCGGCAGTGGAAAATAGGCTATCGAGGTTGGAATGGAATTCTGGAAGTTGGAACAGGTTTGTAATCTCATTTTGGATATGTCTGCAAAATTTCAGGTCAATCGGAGTTGTTTTGGATAGTTTCAGCATCGTTGGAGAATTTTAGAAATTTCAAAGTTCTTAGGCTTGAATTTGATGTGATTTTGGTGTTTTGATGTTATTTTTAGTGTTTCGGGAGTGCAAATAAGTTTGAATGATCATATATCAGGTGTTGGTATGGTTGGTTGGGGTCCCGAGGGGCTCGGGATTGGTTTTGGGTGATTAAAAGTTTTAAAGTTGGTAAAATGCAGCTTCAGCTGCTGGTGCTGGTGTGACCGCACCTGCGAAAGTGTGACCACATGTGCGGGACCGCAGGAGCAAGCAAAGCTCCGCAGATGCGAAATTTGAGAGGCCCAGTAGAGGATCGCAGGTGCGGGAGGAGTATCACACCTGTGAAGTCGCAGGTGCGGAATGTGAGTCGCAGGTGCGGAGATAGGCAGTTTAGTGAAAAGTCGCAGGTGTGATTCTTTTGACCGAAGGTGCGGAACCCCTGGGCAGAAAGTATAAATTAAAACCCTCTGCGACCATTAGATCTTTTAACACCATCTTTGAACGGGAAGAAGCTCTTGAGGCGATTTTTGAAGAGGGAAATCAGTTTTCTTCATAGAGGTAAGTGTTTTGATAATTAAAACTTGTTTATGGGTGATTATAGACACAATCTCAACAATTAATTCATGAAAATCAGTAGAAAGAGGAGGTTTAGGGCTTGAGATTATGAGACCTTTAGGAGTCAATTTGAGGAGTCAAACGAATTCGATTTTAGTGTTCTTTATATGTACGAACTCGTGAGATGATGAATAACAATTTGTATAAAATTTTCTGAGTTTCAGGACGTGGTCCCTGGGGTCAGGTTTTGACTAATTTCGGGTTTTGAGCTAAATTTGGTACTTTTCAATTGGAATTCGTTCCTTAAGCATAATTTGATGATAAAAATCTGAACTTGATAGATTTGGAGCACTCAGAGTCCGGATTTAGAGGCAAAGGCACTGCGGAATAGTATTTTAGCCGGTTTTGAGGTAAGTAACGTTTCCAAACTTGGTTCTGAGGGTTCGAAACCCCGAGTTAAATGATTAATGACTATTGTTGAGGTGACGCATATGCCATGTGACGGGCGTGAGGGCATGCACCGAGTAATTCTGGCCTGGCTTATCCTATGACACCGCTTAGTAATTCTTCCATGATGATATTTGTGCTTCTATTAATGTGGTAATTGTGAACATGTTAGAAATCATGTTAAATATAAATGCTAGGCTTCACGCCGAAAATGCTGAGACCCGAGCGGTCTTATATTACTGTCTCATTTTGTGATTATTTGATGTCATATACTCAATCCTGTTATAGCATATCACTTCATATCTCAGTCTCAGTATTGTTAATAACATGCATACTTATCATTGTTTCGGGCTGATGGAGGCATCTGTGATCCATATGAGTGAGACTGAAGAGTAATGACTGAGTGAGGCCGAGATCATGTTATTGAGACAGTTATGAGAATGAACTGCACACCGCATCGATATTTAAATCATGCCTTCGTTGGCTTGATATGGCGCTTGGGCCACTAGGGCCCCTCCGGAGTCTTTACACCCCCAATGAGCACATTGATATTGAGGGATGGATTTTCCCTGGGCGTGGATCGTGTCCAAAGCGGATGTTATGTGAGGGATGGATCGTTCCTGGACATGGATCTTGTCCGAGTGTTGTATTCCGGAGATGGACTTTCTCCGGGGGGCTGGATTGGCTTTTGTTTTCCTCAGTACGGAGTGACCACGGTCACCGGTGTTTATGCATATTCAGGGATGGAACTTCCTTGGGCCTGAGAGCCATATATAGTACTGAGTGGACTTCTGTGGGAGAGTTGTGAGCACTATGTGCATATTCACATTGGTTTCATACATATATTTTATGATGGCATGTAGAGTATACTGGCATACTTGACATATTTACTCATCCTGATAAACTGTTAGCATGTCTAAATTCTGTATATTGTTTATTGTGTAATTTTCAGGTTTTGTCCGTCACTACTTCTCAGCCCATAGTTTGGGTTCGTTAGAGTTGGTGTACTCACGTTACCCCCTGCACCTTGTGTGCAGATTCGGGTACACCGGGACCCGGTATTGGATATTGAGCAGCGGTCAGAGTTTTTATTGGAGTTGTCGAGGTAGCAGCTGGCGATCACGACCTCGTCTTCTCTTTCTTTTTCCACCTGTTGCACTTATTTTGAGACCATGTTGTCTATTTCTTCATTCTTTATTTTTTTTATAGCAGCTCATGACTGAGTGACACCGGATCCGGTGTTGGAGGTTTTAAATTTAGTTTTTCAAATATTTTTTTAAACTTCAGATTTTTAGTATTATCAATAAATTCGTTTAAAATCGTATTTTTACCGGAAATTCAATTTAGCTTAGTTAAAAAGGGCGGTTTGTCTAGTTCCATGACATGTGCCATCACGACTCCGAAATTGGGCCGTGACACACTGTTGAAATTATAGGTTCAAAATTATATAATTTTTAAAATTTTAGTAATTTTCACATATATTTATACTCCCTGCCGAAAATAAGAACGTTTAGAGTGAGATTCAATATGTCAATTTCACTTATAGAGGTATACCCAATAATATATAATTGCACCATAAGAGTCTTTGAGCATGGGTTCACGCACATATATTTAAATATATGAAGAAATATAACATTGTTATACATGGTTTCTGAAGAGGAGTATGGGTTCACGTGAACCCATACCCCTCAACTTGGATACACATCTAGCTATAAATACTAGTTATTTAGGGTACTATGAGAAGTTTAAGTTAAATCATTTCGCATTTAAAAAAGAGAATTTTTTCGTAACAAACTAAAAAGGAAACAAGATAACATAAATTAAACTGGAATGGAGGGAGTATGTGTTTTTGTATACACCTATTTTAATTACCTTCATGCATATAGCGCATTTTGAAAGCATTATACTAACCAACAAGGTTATGCCAGTGGTAATTATATACTCCTTCATTCTTAACTAGAGATTTGGGATTCGAGTCCTGTGTATGGAGTTGCCGAGTGGTAAATAACCAAAAAAAACAAATCATTCTTAACTAAAGATTTGGGATTCGAGTCCTGTGTATGGAGTCGCTGAGTGGGAAATAACCCAAAAAAAAAAAAGTTATTCTTAACTAGAGATCTGGGATTCGAGTCTGAGTCGCCGAACGGGAAATAACCAAAAAAAAAAAAAAAAAAAAAAAANAGGACTGTCTCCTCTTATTTTGATATCTCTATATATTTAGTCATTTCTTCTTCCCCTTATCTTAATTTATTCTCACCATTTTCTTTCTTCTTTCCCTTAAGATACAAGTCCTCAAATAAACATGGCAAACTGCATTGATTCTACTAATTCTGAGCAACTCTGCTATATCCCTTGCAACTTTTGCAATATTGTTCTTGTGGTATATATCTCTATCTCTCTAGTGTTACTAATATGCATGTTTTTATCCGTATCATATGTGTGTGTGAAGTTACTTTATTTTCTGTCTTTTACTAGTTGAATAAAGCTGATTTTGTAATTCAGAGAGATTGGTTATTTTGGTGGTATATTATAAAGAAATCTATAGGTTTTCTCACTTGTTTTTGCTTTCAGAAGTCAAGTCTCAATCTATAGGCATCTCTTTTTTTGTATTCTTTGATCTTTTGCAGTACTCAAAGAAAGTGATACTTGACACACTAAAGCTCTCTGTTGATTTTATGTTTATCTAAATTCTTAAAAATATAAATAATTGAAAATAATTATGATCAAGAATCGTCCTTCCACTCCTTAGATTTTTCTTATTTCTGTGTTCCTTTCTCTTTACTGAAAAGAATGCACTAACAGGCTAGCTAACAAAGTAGTACTACTCTTTATTGTGTTATCAGAAAAGAGCTTTTCTTTGCTAATGGTTTCATTCAGATATGATTAAGTACTCAGTTTTTGACCATTTTCTTTAGCCGAGGGTCTTTTGGAAACAACTTCTATATCCTCACAAATTAGGGATAAGGTCGGCGTACACACTACCTACCTCGACCCCACAGTGCGGGATATTACTGGGTATATTGTTGTTGTTGTTATTCTTGTTGTCTTGGAAGCTCAACCCCTTGAAGAAAACCAAATTGTTCTTTTAGGGTTTCTTTAGAATCTTACTAAGCTTTAAAATATGACTGACATAGATGTTACTGGTAGAATTCTCTTTTTCAAATTTCATTCACATCTTAGATCTAAAAATTTACTCCATAAAAGAGCTGTATGAACACGAACGAGGTAGCTTATGTTAACTTTTTCTCATTCTCACTACCTAGTTTATGGCAATTTCTTGAACGAAAAAATAGATATTTTCATTGACTACTTTGACTTTAGGGATTTGCTTCATCATTAAAGAAGAGAGACAAAGGGAAAGCTTAGTCCAATTGTAATTGGGAGAATATATGAACTTTCTCTCATTCTTTTTTGCATATGCTCTAGAGATGGGCACCAAGGGTTCTACGAGTTCAACTGAATCTATTATTTTTTGCTAAAAGATCATAGCAAAACATTAATTATATGCAAAGAATGTTTTTAAAATATTTAATAAAATCACATTTCTTTGTGGCCATCACTCACTTGTGACTAGATCTTCAAGATTAAAGTCTGAAATTGCTGAGTTTTACATGATTCTTAATTATTTTTTTTTAAAATATTTTGTTTGGTTTAGTTTTGATGTTATTATAATAAATGGGGTTTGATATATAATTGCAGGTGAGTGTACCATGCAGCAACTTGTTTGATATAGTGACAGTTCGATGTGGACACTGCACAAATATGTGGACTGTAAATATGGCTGCTGCATTTCAGTCTTCTTCTTCCTCCTCGCAAAGTCACACTCATCATCTTCCTCAGGTCAAAATCCAAAAGAAAACATTTCTTTTTTGCAGCTCAAATTGTGGGCGTTATGTTTTTATTTGTATATATAGGCTTCTGAAATCTAGGGTTTCTAGGTTTTGCTTCTTTTAAGCTATGTTGTTGGGGCTCTGCGAAAATGTTCATATATACGTGTCGGATCCTTCAAAAATAATGTATTTTTGGAGAATCCAATACGGGTGCGACTACTTTTTTGATAAGTCCACGCAGCGCAGCTTTTAAGAACATAAATACACAGACATTAATACTCAGAATATTGTGTTATTAAATCAACTTTTTTGTTAGAATCTAATAGCCGCCACAACCAACACCTACATTCCAAGTAGACTATTTTCTTTTAGGCCAAAATCTTAGATAACCCCTTAAACTCGTTATTTTTTGTAAAATAAACATATAAATTTATGGGGTTACTAGATAGACGCTTAAACCCGTCCAAAGTTTAATTTTTAAACACCTCTCTATATTAGACTTTGTGTTGTCAGGTCCAAACGCCACTTACATGGCAAATGAACGAATAATATGTTAACACGTATATTTTCTTTTCCATGTAAGCAAATAATACACATGACATATTATTCGTTCATTTGCCATGTAAGTAATGTTTGGACCTCACGCACAAAGTCTAACATAGAGAAGTGTTTAAGTATTACATTTTGGACGAGTTTAACGGTCTATTTGATTACCCCATAAGTTTATATATTTATTTTACAAAAGATGCCGAGTTTAAGGGGCTATCTAAGATTTTTGTCTTTCTTTTTATGTTCTTTTCTCTTTTTGGTCCTTGACTTATACCACGGGCAGAGCTAGAGTGCTAGTACGGTTGAACTTAGTTGCTTTCACTAAAATTATGTATTTGTGTTAAAACGAAATTATTTAATACATGTAAATTATTTATTCAGAACTCAATAAGTTGCATTCAAATTTTAAATTATGGATCCACCTTGATTGATATAATATATTTTTGAGGTTGCTTTTTTCTTTAATGATTTGTTTCTACTCAGGGTCTTTTTGTCCTCTAATGAGGAAACACTGCCCAAAACTAACATTTTTGGTTTTCCCACAGATTCCTTCTTGGATCTCAACAAAAACTGTGTATATATTTAGTCTTTAACATTCCATACTTATTCAGTCACTTCAATTGTTGTCATGTTATCTTTTTGGTCTTTCTCATAAAACATCATTTCAATCCTTTTGGTAAAAAATAAACTCCCCCAAGAATGTTGTGATTTTGCTTTTTTTTTAGCCGAGAATTTATCTGAACATTCTCTTTATTTTCACATTGTCCTCCTCAGATCTCACTTGTATTATAGACAAAGTTAGCGTTTGACTATAAATTTTCAAATTTATTTTAAAAAATCTAATTTGGTTGAAATTTAGTTTGAAGATGAAAATCTGTTTGGACATAAGTTTTTAAAACATATTTCACTTTTTGTTTTGTTGAAAAAACATAAAATGTGACTTATATCCATAAGTTCTAAAAACTATAAAAATACCTAACAACACAAAACAAATAAACTTGCTAATCCTGTATATGCAGAATCTTCATCGATGACATTCATTATCATTATCACAAATCATAGTCCTGAACATAGATAAGTTTGGCTCAAAATTATTATTTTTATAAGGAACTACATAATACACTATCATAAAATCATAACCTGATAATTTCAATATCAGCTGTTAATAACACAAATACACAATTACTAGCCATTATAATTCGTCAAATTGTAATAATATTACAAGATCATCAGTCCAAAAAGAAAATGATAGTAATTAACTTGTGGATTAGTTGGGTCACAATAGATAGTGGACTTTTTATAAAATACAAAATTTTGGGGTAATTTTGAAATCGGTAAAAAATCCAACAATAATATTTTGGGCCAAAAACATATCTAGAGCTAGTTTTGGATTTGAAATTTCTGTTTTCAAAAAAACATGGATATAAAATCTATAAACAAACATGTTTTGCCAACTTTTTTTTGGAAAAAACTTAGCAAAATCATGGAGGCTAAGTAAAGAGGGTAAATTGCTTCACAGGAGAACCTCGTGGCCTATACTTATTGATATTAATCTTCTCTTAATTATTACTTTACTTAAAAAAGATTAATCACTCATTAGCAAGTTTAGAATTTTCTTTTGGCCGATTATTTCTTCTCAACATATTCTTTTTATTTTTGTGATTAACTTAATTTCAGGTGGCCAATTACATTTCTCCTGAGTACAAGATAGATTTTGGTTCATCATCCAAATGCAACAGCAAGATGCAGGCAGTCCGACCATCTATCACAAACAATCCTCGTGAGGAGAGGATTGTAAATCGACGTACGTTACCTGCTATAACATTTTAAAATATACTGATAGTATTAAAAACTCTTTGCTACGCTACGTGAATATAAGTTAAATTCTTAATTTATTTTTATTTAGCGAGATTAATTATTTGTGTATATATTTTCTTTTTCAGCCCCTGAGAAGAGGCAGCGAGTACCTTCTGCATATAACCAGTTCATAAAGTAAGGCAGCTCATGTATCTTTAATTGAGTCCATTACTCAAATGGTCAATCAACTGTTCCAAATTATCTGCTAAAGTCGTGTTTTTTTCTTTTGTAACAATAAAGTCACTTAACTATGTTTATAGCACTCAGAAGATCACTCAACTAGATTTTTCAAATTTTGAATTGCCAAATACCTATTTTACCCTCTAAATTATAGACACTTATATATTTTTTTTATTTTTTTTTAACTTTTTAATATTATAATTTTTTCCCTTTTAATTTATATTATGGACTTACCTATATAATAAATAACTTTTTTTATAAATTAAAAAAAAGTATTTAAGCATATATAATGCTGGAATAACAAAATAATGAGCATAGTAAAAACATTAATTAGAATAATTTATTCGTAATAATTTTAGTATTAACAACAAAAATTCAAAAATTTATTTACACAATTGAGAATGAAAGAAAATAAAGGTCATAAAATATATATTCCATGCACGTATATACAAAAACAATTATTTAAATAAAGGTATTTTTATAATATACATTATATATTCTTGAAAATTATGCTCAATTATATTATTATTCTGTCATTATATAAGCTGAAAACTAATTTTTTATTTTTTATTTTATAAATAAAAAATATTTATTCTATAGGTAAGTCCACAATGTAGATTAAAAAGAGAAAAAAATTATAATATTTAAAAAGTTAAAATAATTATAATTTAGAGGGTAAAATAAGTATTTGACAATCAAAAATTTGGAAAAGGTAGTTGAGTGACCTTCTGAGTGCACTAGGCATATAGTTAAGTGACTTTATTGTTAGAAACAAAAAAAATAACTTTAGTAGATGATTACGGATAATTGAGTGACCATTTGAGTAATGGGCTCGTCTTTAATTAGTTCGAAATATCTCTATTAAATGTGTGTTTACAAGGATATATATACCTTAACCACTACATATTAATTTGCTGAAAATGCATAAAATGCTTAAATGTGCAGAGAGGAAATTCAGAGGATCAAGGCTAATAATCCAGATATCACTCATAGGGAAGCATTTAGTACTGCTGCAAAAAATGTAAGTGCAAATCCTTAGAAACTTGACAATCTATATTACTTCCTCCGTTTCAATTTATGTGAATTTATTTAACTTGATACAGAATTTGAAGAAGAAATGAAGATTTTTAAAATTTGTGATCCTAAATAAGTCATAACATTTGTGCGGCTATATATACATTATAAAGTGGTACAAATTTTGGGAAGAACCAAAATTCCAGATTCAATATGAGACGATTTAATATTTTTTCATTTATTCCCATCCAATCAAAAAAGTCTTTTTTCGAATTTTTTGATTGTTTTCTGGATTTTTTTTGAAACTTGTAGTGTTAAACATACCAGGGTATTTGTGTGGCTATAAAAACTTCTCATTGAGAGTATATATATTTGAACGTTTAAGTTAAATAGTTTCCAAATTTAGAAAGGGGTCATTATTTTTGGAACGGACTAAACAAAAAATAGGTTTATATAAACCTAAACGGAGGAGAGTACTTTTTAGCATCCTGATCTCCTCCTTTTTTGAGCTCACTAAGGCAAGCGACGCCTCATTTGTATTTGTCTTGCTGGGCAGTTTATCAGGAGCTGCGATCTGGGACAAAGCACTAAGCACTCTTGAATTTGTTTTCTTTTTTATTAATTTTTTTTCTAAAAGAATTGGAAAATGTCAATGTTTCCTCTCTTAAAATTTTCTTTTTGGCTGCCTTTCTTACTAAGGTTTGGTAATTACTGATTGGGATTTTTACACAAATAGCCGGCCAAATTAATTGTTTACTTTTTCTAGCTATATATATAGATTATATATTGATTATACATATTTATACACATTTAATACATAAATTATGTATATAATATAAATTCGCTTGCAATTTTTAATTTAAGTTGTAAGGTGAGCGGCTATTTGGGTTAATTCCTCTTGCTGATTTAGCTATCTTTGATTTAGTGGGCACACTTCCCTCACATTCACTTTGGGCTGATGCTGGAGACCAAGAATCAAGCTAAACTTGGTGTTGGTGAGGTAATTATTACTCAAATCATTCTTTCTTTCTTTTTTCTCTTAACCCAAAAGCAATGAAAATCAACTTCAAATTAAATAGAGGGAAATAAAGTGGCAAATAGATTTTTCAAGTCTTTTTTTCTCATATAGAGTGTGTGTTGTGGTATTTTGCATGACTTTGATATTCGTATTACCTGTAAGGACAACAATATTAAATACATAATTATTAAAGGCAGCTCGGTGAACTAAGCTCGCGCTATGCGCGGGATTCGGGAAAGAGTCGGATCATAATGGTCTGTTGTACACAGTCTTACCCTACATTTCTGCAAGAGGCTGTTTCCATGGTTCGAACCCGTAACCTCCTAGTCACATGGCAGCAACTTTACCAGTTACGTCAAGGCTCTCATTCTAAATACATAATTATTATGAAAATAAAAGTGTGCTAGTTATCTCTAATAATTTAATTTCACTATTGAGTTCAGACCTAGGGCATAATTAAGTAGCATGGAATACTCATGTTTAGGGACCATGTGAAGCTAATAAGAGGGAAAGCGGTTCAATTGAATCTCCTTTGTCAAAAAATTTAATTCAAATATGTTAAAATCAACATTTTAGTTATATATAAATCATTGAATCTCCTTGACGGAGGAAAAATTCTAGTGTAGTGGTAAATGGAATTTCAAAGTTGCTTTAACTTACGAGTTTGAATCCGAACTATGGAATTCTATTAATTTTTCGAATTTCCTTATATAAATTCCTGGTTCCGCCACTGGCCATGTTACGACTGTACGGGTTATGTTTGGCAAAGATATCTCAGATTTTTTCTATATTTTCCTTGTTTTAATAATTGCTTTCATTGCCATCTGCAGAATGCAGAAAAGCATATAATGCATAGGGCTGCATTGCCAAAAATAAAGAATTTCACCTTCTGAGATTGAGATTCTACTATATGTTGAAGTGAAGACAAGTTAGAACTCAAGATGTTCTAGTGTGTGAGTATTTATAATTAATATGAGACCCTTTTGTTGTTGTATTTGTTGCTTATATATTTTGTAATTTGTAAATTTCTTATTTTTCTACTAGTGGCAAGCTTTTATAATCACATGACTGTTAAGGCAAGTTGATGACACGAAGTTTCAAAATTTTTCTTTCTTTCTTAAATTATATGCTTAATTAAACTTTATCACATAAGTTGAAGTAGGAGGGTGTAGTTCTTTGACTGAAGTCGTTTAATAATAACTAATAATAAATGTTGTGGTGGAGTGATAAGTGTTCCTTCATCTTTAACCAGAAGTCTCGGATTTGGAATTCGGGTATGAAATCGCCTTTATGAGGGAGCGTTTTACCCTTCAACGGGGACTTTCGTGACGTGAATTTGGATAGCAGGGAAAAAATACGAGTATCAAATACTGTATGGAAACTTAACTACAATGTACATGTGATACATATAAAATATTTCACTAGTACGTAGTTCAACAACTGATCTGAAAATGAGTAACCAACAATCCATACATACGAATTGTGATAGCGAGCTAGCCAGTAATGCATGCTGCAATTTCAAGTAATATACAAGAAGGAAAAAGTTTAAACAGATGCAGATTGCCTTAAGCGTAAGTTATTTACGTTTTATTCACCTTATATTTCTTCAAGTTCCTCGGAAGTATTGTCGTGACGAAGTCAGAAATTTTCTTAAGGGTGCTCAAGTTTAAAAGAAATGCAAAAATTTCCCGATAAAAAGTGTTTAATATATATTATATATCTCTAGAACCTAATATTTTATCTATATACACAATGTAATTTTTCGGTGCTTGATAGGCGGTAGCTTCGCCCCTGTGGTGTGGGGCCCATATTGAAGAAAACAAAAAGAAAAAAGCAATAACGGGATGGTAGGTGCCTAACTTTTAAACAAATTATAGGCAAAATGCACATGCAAATTCCATGAGCAAATCGGCAACAAGCCATTTTCATTGGCTATTTGGACGTCAGCTCTTACTACAAATAGAGGCCTCGTTTCTTCATTTCTATAAGGGAGAAGTATTGGAGCCGTGAGAGTAATTTACAGAGAAAATAGAGTGGAAGTAATAAAGAATATTATTTTTTTTGAGTCGTAGTAGTCTTTGACAGTACAAAGTTATAATATTATAATGATATTATATTGCTCTTTTCGGGTATTGTATTTTACCTCGTCAAAAGATTTGATATCATTATTACTCTCTTATGCTATTATTATTTATTGTGAATATTATTCCTGGGTGTGATATTATTTTTCCTAACAGATGGTACTTCAAATATTCAAAATGTAGCCATTGCATTGCCACCTTTTCCAGCTTCTATCCTTCATTCAGATATAATATCTGTAACAACTCAACAATATATGTTGTACTGTGATTTTGAAACAGTAAGTTCTATGTTTACAACCCTACCTTACAAAAAAATGAACATTAACTATGTGATATATAAACATTTGGATGGACCATTATCCAGCGGAAGTAAAAAATACTTTGCAATTTCTTCTCACGTGTTTAAACCTTAATTACTGGCAGGGTTACTTGATATCTGTGTTGGTAGAAGGCAACAAGTACCCTATAAAATTAGTCGAATTGTGCCAATCTAGCCGGATACTGCGGTTACGAAAAAAAAAAATTGCATGGACCACCATATGTGGCCTGGCCATCTATCTGTGTATTCAATTCGTACCACCCCATCCTCCACCACTGCAGCAAAGCACTAAGAACACACACTTTTGCAATTTGCTTCAATAGCTTACTCAAGATCTTTCTCTTTATTCATTGAAGTTTTCAAATGAGTAGGTGGTCCAAAACTTTTACTCTTTTTGTTTGTTTGTTTGAACCTTTTCGGAGTATGAAAGTCCCATTGTTTTTTTTTTTTTGTTTTTTTTTTTCAGTGTGAATTTGAACATAAAATCTTTAAGTTTTTTGAAATAAAATTTACATATTTAGAAACTATAGATGGCTTACAAGCTTTCCTTGCTACCTAGTTTAATTTGTCGAGTGAGCATCCAGTATTTCATGTTTCTATGCTCTGGAAGTATGTCGGCGATCCTTCTCATGTTTTGGATTTCAGCACGATTCAGTTGGATGATGATTTGACTTATGATGTGGAGCTGGTGGCCATTTTGGATCGGCAAGTTCGAAAGTTGAGGTCAAAGGACATAGCTTCAGTGAAGGTGCAGTCGAGAAGTCAGCTAGTTGAGTAGGCTACTGTTGATACCCAATTTTTCCTCAAATTATTTTTAACTTGCACATATACCTTCAAAATCAGGTTTCCATAACAATTGGCATTTTTCTATAATTTTACCATATTTTTATTAATTTATGTTAATTCAACCAGTGTTTTCATTTCTAATAATTAATTATAAATTGCATTACAAATGATTTCAAAAATATTTCTTGACTTAATATATTATTTTTAATCCTATTGAGACCAAATTATTTCACAATTAACCAGATTGGCACTCTTTGGCTATAATTGCAATAACTTTACAATTATAGCCTAATCATATATTTTATGCTATTTTGGCTCAATAATTAGTCATTTTATATTTTAAATACTAATTAATCATGTTAACTTAATTTTATTAAGCATCAATTTCATTTTTATAATTATCAGCTATTTTTATAAATTATTTATCTATTTTTTAATTGGGTATTTAATAGTTAGCAACTATTATTTAAATTCTAGCCTAATTAAATCTAATCCATAACCCATTTAATCAACACAATACCCACAGCCCAGTCTTAACAACTACCAGGCCCAAACCTAAATCCCATCCTGACCGTTGATCAAAATTGATCAACGGTCCGGATTTAACCTTACCAAATTAAGACCTAGTGACTACCCCCTCACCTCTCATTTTACTCAGCCGTCTCTCTGAGTTCTCTCATCTCTCTCTCTATAGACGCTCCACCTACTGACCTCCCTTCTCCGGCCACCTTTTTGCCGAAAACCATGGAGGTCTCACCTCCTACCAGCATTATGGCTCCCCCCTTCGCACTTGTGTCATCGTTCGAGGCTCTCAAGTGAACCAGAGGCGGTTCACTCACCTCCATGATCTCATGCCATTTTTTCGGCCACCTATGGCCGTTCGAGTAAGATCTTTACACCTTCCGGTTAAAACCGGTAAGACTTTGAGTTTTCTTCTTCCTCTTTGGGTTTTCTATGGAAACCCTAACTTTAAAACCTTCCGATATTTCTAAATCTGTAACAGATCTATGGGTATTTTGAGGTTTTCACGTGTTTTCTTCAAAAAATCTCCTGTTTTAAGAACAATTTCTTCATCTTAAAAACAAGGGTTTCTTAACCCCTTTCAAAACGCTTTCTCTTCTGACTTTTAGTACTAATCTATGATTCTCAGTATGTTTTAAATGTTTGTTTAAGTCTTCTCCTTTACCCGAGTTATTCTGTTGAAAACCCCAACTTTTAGGGTTCTGAGTTTGCCTTGGGTATTATGTTTAATTAATCTGTATGTTTCGTATGAACATTCTATGATTCTGTGATTTTACTTTATGTTTGCTTGTTAGGGTTTCTAGGTTCGATTACTTCTGCCTATATCATGTCTATGCTGTGATTCAGACTGTGCTCTATATGAAACCCTAACTCTTATGTGATACTAGTCTTCTTATGTTTCTGATTCGTGTCTATTACATGCTTATTCCCATAATGCTGTGATAAATCAATGCTATCTTTGCTATTTGTGAATCCCTGAATTTCTATGATTAAATACTTCTTTGATCTTGCATGATATTCTCTACTGATTCTCGAGTATTTTCCCTAATTATGATGGTGATTTCATGTCTCTCCTTGCCTGTAGCATAATTATCCCGCTCATATGTGATATTCTCCTTTGATTAGTACTGACTTCCTATAATTAGGACCTCAATCGACGGTTCCCTCATTGATTTCCGAAGTTTAAGTTATTGCTTGCCTTATTTCTATGAATGATTTTTGCTGTCAAATTAGTATACATATTTTCCTTAAGTATAATTCTGAACTTGGCCTTACTTACGCATGATATACCTATACTATACCTAGGCTGCTTTCCTTATGTGTTATAATCAGCTTCCAAGATTCCTTTCCTTATTTTTAAACCTGTTATTTACCCTCTAAGTATGACTCCTTAATTAAAGGAAGTCCTTTTACCAATATGATTCTAATTGATTGTTTACTCCCATAATTACTACTGAAACTATTATTTTACCTTATTCTTCTGCCTATTTTAAACTATAAATACCTCTACTCTCTCCTTAGCATACACGAACAAAAAATACTGTTCTAAACTCTCTTACACACACACATATTCTCTCTTGTTATTCTTGATGGTTATTTGCTAAACTCTCTTCACTCTGCACTTATTCTCCTTTAATTGGTATGTTTTCAGTTTAACTTAAAGCTTCAAAACAACATGTTTCTTTTGGTATTGCAATTCCTTCTATTTCTACTATGCTTTTACTTATGGTTTTGTTGTGTACCCTGTAATTAGCATGTCTACTTTCACTTTACTAGTATGATCGTTAAACTGTCCTATCCTCCCTTAGATTCAGCATGTTATCTCCCCTAGCACCCCCCTCAATCTGATTCTGTTAGTTTCTGGCCTGAACCTCTTTATGAAGAAATTTTTTCTGTGGTTGTTAAGTTTTGCAATACCATAGTACTTCTCTGGTGCTAACTTGTATGCAAATCTATACCTATGTGTGTCTTATTTGTTCCCAACTCCCTTCTTCCATGTTTGTGTCTGTTGAGATGACTCTGTTCTTGCTCTGTGTTTGCTTTTTTTAGTTGTTACTCTGATTGTTCTGTCCCCTTCCCTTTCAAAATATTAGAATGAAATCTTCTGTTGTTTCTTTTCAAAACTTATTAAAGCTATTTTCAGAAATTGTTTTACAACTCAACTCTCTCAAAACTATGTCAAGCACTCTCACATATACTCTTAGAAGTCTAGGTTCTGCCCCTTTAATGTGAGACTGCTTTGGGATCCCTATGAGATCCCTCTGAACTCTGACACATTAGAGCTGGCCCTTCCACACTGCACTTACTCAGTATGGTTATGGAAATCTGGGAGTGAGCACTGCCCGGGATCCTTTGAGATCCTTAGGGAACTCTGACACACCTGGATTTTATGAAAGGCTGTGAAAGTCAGTGGCATTGAGAATTCTGGAGATCTTGGGCCTATTGGTAGGCTCCCTATAATATAACTTCGTCTTTTCATTATTCAGTTATGTAATTCATGCAAATGGCCTGTAATAATTATTGTAAACAACTCTTTGGGGATGGATAGTGAAAAGGGAGGGGTATGCATGCTATAGCTATTAGAGGGTAGAAGCCATGCTATTAGGTTTTATTCCCTATTTTCGCAATAGAAACCATGCTTTAGGACTCATATGTGCAAGATCATGCATTAGAGACCATGTTCCCTAGGTCTTACACTTACTGTTTTCAGCATCTATTGGCATCTCAATTCGAAAGTCATGTGCTAAAATGTGCTAATAAACAATACTTTACAATCATGCTCTACGCTGCCATGTACACTTAGAGATCCTGTTTAGGATCAACAACACTAATAAACATGTCATGTTTACATCTCCTGAACCATGTTTAAACAATGCAATATTTGTGCATTTAGAGATCATGTTTAGGCTTCTGATTCAGCATCATTCTGCATCTCTGTGCACTAGATACCATGTCCTTAGGATTGCATCTTACTCGCTTAAATACACCTACTGATGCATGAAAAGGAATAAAACAACTTCACTCAATTCTCACAATCAACTGGTAATAATTCTGAGCTCTGAACACTTAGAACAGCATTACTTAGGTAATACAATTCCAAATATTCCTTCTCTAAAGTAATTATGGTAACTGGTATTCTGTCTCAAACCTAGGCAAGCCTTAGGTGATTAAATGGCTTAAAATTGGGAATCTGCTTCTTTTGTGTGTACTTCTTAATCCCCAACAGATTTTAAAATCAGTAGGCAAACTGATTAGGCCTTTCTGGGTTATACAACAAATCTGCTTCTCTGTTATATTCTGAATTCACCTAGATATCATGCCTTAGGATTCTGAAACTGAATGTTTCCCTTAACTGTGTATGAGTCGTGCTGCCTATTTGCACTACCTGTGGAGGCATACTTGGGCCTTTTCTCTGCTTTTTTGTGTTTTCCCCTAATTGCAGTCCTACATGTTCTTATCTGCCGCCTTAGTATTTTTCCTTCAAACCTGAGGGTCTGCCTAGAACATCCCTTATAGGTAGAAGTCCTAAACTCCTCCAGGACTCTCAGGAAGGGACGGTTAACAGCACGCAATAGAGGTCATTGACCAACACTCATTTTTAATAACCTTACGGGGTGGGAAGGGTAGATATGGACATGATGACCGGTGCGTTAATACCACGTGTAGCCCCTCTTTGAGGAGTGATATATCGGGTATTGTACTGATGTGATCCATATGACAAACAACCTAGGATTCTCCCTTTATCCCTTTATATGCGTGTTTAGATTATAACTCTTTCAAAACTTTATACAAATACTAAATATTTTCAAACTTAGCAACGCATATGTGCTTAGACTGCAAATCTTTCAAAATCATTTACTTGTTTTAGACATTAATTGCCTATCTTCTACTTGTAAAAATTCACAAAGTCGTTTGGCCGGGAACCACAGTTGTGGATTCTGAGGGGTGCCTAAAACCTTCCCCTTAGAATAATTTCAAGCCCTTACCCTGTCTCTGGTTATCAAAACTTGTTTGTAAATGACCCCAAATAGGTGCCCTAATGCAGCTTAATTCGTTAGGTGGCGACTCTTCCAATCCTGCATACCCCTTTCCCAAAAGGAAATGAGTTGTCCCAATAATGTCAAAATCCTTGACCAACCCGAAAGGAAGTTGGGAAAAAAAGGGGGCGCGGCAGCATGGCAACTCTGCTGGGGATTATAGGTTTTTACCATTACAAACCGCTTTGTGAATTTGTCCGAGTATGCTTTATTTGATATTTGCCCCTTTCCTTTTTCCCCCTCTATGTGCAATTAATTGTTTAACTCTTTCGAATATTTATTCCTTCCAAAAGGCAAAACTGACATGTTTCTTTGTTTTCCTTTGTAACCGCTTTAAATCATTACTGTTGTATTTACCGCTTTTCTAACGTGCAAATACATGACAACGTGTTTTTAATGCTTATTTATTATTGCATAATCATGCTCAACATTCATACTCCACTCGTGCCAAACAAATACTATAGAAACTATTGATGAGTGGTTGCTCTCTTCCTATATTATTACCCCCTAAATTCGGAAAGGCTTATTTGCAGTAAAACTAGTCGATCAGCGGTGCAGTCGACGGTTCCGTGCCTTTCCCCCTTGAGTTGTCCGCTCGAGGGTACCAGTCTAAAACCCCATAGAAACATTACTCCATTATGTTGTTTCATGCATCATGGTCAAAGACAGGCTAAAGTGTGGTCCGCACGATAGCTTTTAAGATTGCCTTATCCAAAAGTCCACTGGGTTTCCCTAAACCCAAACGGACATCATCATGTTCTGTGCATTTATTTGGAGAACTAAATGCTTTATGATAATTGTTGATGTTAAATAGTTGAGTCTGGTGGGGGTCAAGGTCTAATCCTGTTTGCCTTGCAGAAATATGAGGCACGAAGTCCCCAGATTCGGCATGGTCTCCAATATCCGTCCAAGATTGCTAAGTTGGTGGGAAGATTTGCAATCTAGTGGCAAAACTCTCGTCAGAAAATACTTGGGCAATCTACCATCTCTCCTAGAAATCCAGCCTAACAACATGATAATAGAGGCTGCTACCCTGTTCTGGGATTTTGAAAGGTCTTTCTTCCGCGTTGGAGACATTGAAATGACACCTGGAGGAAATAGGAGAACTGGCTGGCCTAGTGTGGGAAACCCCGGGGTTGCTAATGCCTGATAACCGCACAAGCAAAGGTTTCCTCAAAATGATGGGTCTGAAGAAGAATGCAGAACTGGTATGCTTAAAGGAGTCATACATCCTTTTTGACTATTTGTACAAAAGGTACGGCCACAACAAATCATACCGTACCTACCACGACGAGTTTGCCATCACATCCTTTAGACACATCCATCGTAGAGTATTCGTCTTCATGTTTTGCTTCTTGGGTTTGATTGTGTTTCCAATGAAGAAGGAGAGAAATCTACACTAGACGGGCCATGGTAACCAAGACACTAATGGAAGGAATTGATGGGCAAAACTTCAACATTGTGCCCATGATCATTGCAGACATATATCGAGCCTTAGAACAGTGTCAACGAGGAGCAAGACACTTCGAAGGCTGCAATCTACTACTTCAGCTTTAGCTCATGGAACATCTCCAAAAGGGCGAATACCGACAAGAAATTCATCGAAGAGTTTGGGATGACCACATCGCTTTCCACTATCCAAAGCGAATGAGTTACATCCCCGACATGTTTGATCAGCCTGAGAACTCCAAAGGATGGGTCGAGGTCTTTGATAATCTGACTGAAGAACAGGTTCAGTGGATTTTCGAGTGGTTTCCGACATAGGATTTCATCGCCCGTTCCAGAGATGCACCGTTCCTAATACTAATTGGTCTAAGAGGAACATACCCTTACGTCCCTTTTCGAGTTATGAGGCAAGCAGGTAGGAAGCAAGTCATACCCAGGGTCGACAAGATGAGCCATCTTCGAGCTGACTTCCAAAATGACGATAGTCCTCACAAGTGCCAAGACCAGCACATGTGGCACTGCAAGATTGTAATGGAGAAGGACACTATCGATCTAGACAGATATCATGTCGGTTGTACCCCTTTCTATCCTGGTTGGTTGGCCAAAAATTGGGGTGGTTTGAGCGAGCCAAGGTTCGTTCAGGGCCACAGGGTTATAGATGAAAAGGCCGAGGCACAAGTCAAATACAACCAGCTGAGCAAGAGGATCCGTGAGTGTGAGGATGAGCACTACGAAATACATGAGTCTAGCAAGAAACTGATCGAGGAATGGAAAGATATGGCTATCAGCACCAACAAAAGGTTAGGGTATTTGGAGTGAGGCATAGTGGAGCTGGAGGAAAAATTTCTCAAAAGGGTTGAAGAATGTCAAAAGATTGAAGGGACCAAGGAGGACATCTTGCCAGAGCATACATGTTGCTGGGACTTCACGAGTTGGGCAAACTGTACGAGGGAAGCAAGAATGCCGAGTCTGGGGAAGGTCCTTCTGAGACCAAGTAGATATGAATGTCTTTCTTTTACTTTATCAATGTAATAAGGCCAATGGCCATTAGTGACCTTTACTTCCTGTTTATTTAGTGTCGTTTTGGGATTAGTCTATTTTCTTATCAATAATATGAGGCATTTAGCATCTTAAGTTCTCCAAATTAATTTGTCGCTAGGCCTACCTCGGGCACAAAAGTGGTCCCCAAATTAGGACGTGATTTACATTCCCGCATTATGTGTTTAAATACCGCAATACTTTTCATAATCCTCATTGACTTGGCTATCTTTTGTTTTTGTTTTCCTCTTTCTTTATTTATTTATTCCCCAGGTTAGTTCGTGCACTCTAGAATCATCATCCTATCTTACAAGATCCAGGGGGCCCTCCACCCTCTCCTCCTCTTAGTCCTCCCAAAGGCAAAAACAAAGGCAAAAAGAAAATGGAAGATTCAGGAAATAGCAAAAATGAGAATGTGGTTTAATGGGTAGAGGCCACTGATGTCCAGGGTATTCGGATTCAGAATGAAACTGTGTCGCAGCTGGAACGGAAGTTGTCAAAGTTTCAAGAAGAGCTTGATCAAGTTCAGAATCTGGAAAACCTGTCATCTCCCTCAACGTCCCAGACGTCAACATCCAGAGTCCTACACCTCCTCAAAACATCCCAAAGCAGCAAAATCATCTCGCATCTCGTCATCACACCACCCCACCAAAGAACCAAACTCTTCCAGAACAATGCAATGCCTGCCATACTCCAAATAACACTCTACTTCTTATCCCAGAACCTCAGAACTCCACAAATGATCATTTCCACACTCATGCGCCAGGCCACCATAACAATACCATCTACGTGGAGACCATGCCACACTCCACTCCCTCTATCACATACGCACCTGAAGTCTGACGAAAAGGACCTGCTTATCAAGAACTTGGCCGAGGAACTTAGGAAGTTGACCAGGCGAGTTCAAGGCATCGAGGGAATCAAGGGAGTCAAAGGGTTGAACTATGAAGACTTCTGCATAGATCCGATGTCAACTACCCGAGGGATACAAACCTCCTAAGTTTGAAATGTTTGATGGTACAGGTGATCCAAGGGTCCATCTGAGAACTTATTGTGACAAGATGGTTGGAGTAGGGAAGGATGAAAGGATCCGCATGAAGTTGTTCATGAGGAGCTTGAAAGGAGATGTGTTGTCTTGGTACATCAGCCAAGATCCCAAGAAATGGTCGAATTGGGTGAGCATGGCATCTGACTTTATGGACAGATTCAAGTTCAACACAGAGAACGCACCAGACCTATTCTATATTCAGAATTTGAAGAAAAATCCCACGGAGACATTTCGCGAGTACGCTACTCGCTGGAGGTCCGAAATTGCCAAGGTCAGGCCCGCCTTAGAAGAAGAACAAATGAACAAGTTCTTTGTCCGGGCTCAGGACCCGCAGTACTATGAACGATTGATGATGATCGAGAACCAAAAATTCTCCGATATTATCAAGCTGGGGAGAGAATCGAAGAGGGTATTAAAAGTGGTATGGTCACGAATTTTGAAGCCTTGTAAGCTACAAATAAGGCTTTGCAGTCTGGTGGTGTGTCTAAGAAAAGAGACGCAAGAGCCGTGATGGTTGCACAAAGAACCAAATCCCCACTCAAATACCAAACTTACCCAACACCTCCACTCATAGATCAACCAACCCCAAATTACCAAGCACCCTCACCCCCATACCAAGCTCCAACACCCACTTATCAATCACCTCCACCACCAACTTATCAATCACCTCCACCACCGACATATCAACCTGATTCACCCAGATACTCTCAACCGGCTCCTGTCTACCACACTTACAATTCTTAACCACCCCATTTCCAATCACCCCCTGCACGCCAAAACTTCCCTAGACCTCGTCCTAATTTTGATCGCAGACCTCCAAAATGGTATACCGCCATCGCTGAACCCATCGACCAGCTGTATGAGAAGCTCAAAGATGCTGGTTATGTCACCCCCATCCCTGATTCAACCCTTGAGAATCCTTCTCAATGGGTCAACCCAAACAAGTCATGTGCATACCACTCGGGCATGAAGGGACACACCATCGATGAATTCCGCTCTTTGGAGGACAAGATACAGTCCTTGATTGACAACAAGGTCATCGTGGCAAAGGAATCCTCTCCAAATGTCTGCAACAATCCTCTTCCGAACCATAAGGGTGTAGGCATCCACTTGATTGAAATAGAAGACGACCGGGTCCTCGAGGGGTCAATCGGGTTGATCGTGGAAGGTGATGACCCAAAGAAGCCAGCGGTTACTCTCAACCCAATCATAGTCCAGATTCAGCCGTCTGCGGATGCTGAGGTAGATATGTTCGTACCTCTCGAGTATGAAGCGGCGCCACCCGCAAAGACACCGGTACCAATTGAAGTTGAGTTCGTATCTCCGGCAAATGCACCTGCACCATTTGAGGTTTCCACCTTACCACCCCAGGCACATGTTCCATTCGAAGTGAGGGTAGCTGCGCCAATCACGGTGGTGATATCGACCACGCCACCTTTCTATACAAATGTTGTACCATGGACTATACAGACGAGGCGAGAAGGAAAGGCAAAGTCAAGGCTGAAGAAGCTGTTGCAGCGCAGGGTATGACAAGAACTGGTAGAGTCTATACCCCTGAACATCTGGCTGAATCCAGTAGGCAGGCTTCCAATCGGCCTCCCATTATCGAGACAGGTCCGGACGACCTTTGGAGGAAAGTACAGGCCAAGAAGTATTCGTTCATCGACCATCTGAACAAGACGCCAACACAAATATCCATCCTCTCTTTGCTGCAGAATTTCGAGACGCACATGAATGCTTTATTGAAGGTGTTGAACGAAGCCTATGTGCCGAACAACATCACTAGCGGGGAAATGGCCAATTTGGTAGGCCAAGTGCTAGAAAGCCACAAGATCACTTTCCATGAGGACGAGCTACCACTTGAAGGGCTGGGTCAGAACAAAGCACTGCACATCACTGTGCAATGCGAATATTATTTCATCACCGGAATCCTGATCGATGGAGGATCCAGTATTAACATCTGTCCGTTGATAACTCTCAAGAAATTGGGTAAAAGGATGAATGAGATAAAGGATGGAGAAATCAATGTGAAAGCTTTAGATGGATCTCAAAGGTCCACCATTGGTGAGATAAGCCTATGCTTGCAAATGGGACCAACCTGGTTCGAGGTTGACTTCCAAGTGATAGATGTGCCACCGTCCTATAACCTGTTATTAGGGCGACCCTAGATCCATGATGCTCGGGCCGTAGGATCAACATTACATCAGGATGTGAAGTTCGAGTGGAACCAACAAGAGGTGATTATTCATGGCGATGGTAGCAACCACATTTACAGTCGCCAGACTATTCCGGTGATTGAAGGAAGAAGGAAGCTGGGTGGAGAAACTTACCACCACATTGAACGGGTCAACGCCATCGACAAAGAAAAATGGTGGGATAGGAAGATCGCAAGTATGATGAATTGGCGAGGGTAACAACCTTCAGGGGATCTCCAAACGTATCAAACTTAAGAAGCATGGCACCACTTTCGGTTTGGGATACGAATACATTTGGGAAGAATTCAAAAACTGGTCACCACCATGGTGTGGTCCTTATTACCTTTTGGAGCAACCAATACCGCATCTGGAGCAGACCTTCCAACAGGCCGACGTTATTTATGGATCAGAAGAAGAAGAAGCACTTGCAGCAATGAGGAACTTGTTTCTGGAGGACAGTGATATGGACTGTTGTGTTATTCTCGAGGAGGAAGGGGAGAAAGGCCCTTCCATACAGGATGTGAGCAGAGGGACGTACCTCAAGAATTGGACTGTCAAGACAACCAAATCCCGATGAGCCTCGGGGTAGCAAGGCTAAAATGAGCGATATTCATTATTTTTCTTTACAAAATGATTTCCTTTTTCGCATTTTAATTCCTGCAATAAGATCTTCAATGTTCAAAACAATCGTTCAATTTATCAAAAGCATTTCTAAATTTTTCTTATGAATCAATATTTATTGCTATCATTTTCTCTCATTACTTTACCTATACAGCATTACTATGACATGCAACGAGACAACGCAGCAAACGGACGTGGATTCAGAAAAATATGACATACCTGACAAGATCGTCAAAGAAGTTGAGAATTTTGAGAACAGACCTAAGTCCAACCTGGACGAGACTGAAATCATCAACCTGAGAGATTGAGCAAACATCAAGGAAACACGAATCAGCATTCATTTGTTGCCGTCAGAAAAGAAAGAATACGCAGAATTTCTAAAGGAGTATGAGGACATATTCACCTGGTCGTACGACGACATGACTGGTCTAAGTACATCTATTATGGCTCACAAATTTCCAACCAATCCAATGTGTCCACCGGTAAAACAAAAGCTCAGGAAGTACAAACCCGACATGAGTTTGAGAATCAAAGAAGAAGTCACCAAGCAGATCAACGCCAAGGTTCTCAGGGTAGTTGAGTACCTGACATGGTTAGCCAACATTGTGCCAATACCAAAGAAGGATGGGAAGTTCAGAGTCTGTGTCGACTACCGGGATCTCAACTAGGCTAGTCCGAAAGACAAATTCCCTTTGCCAAATACATATCCTGATTGGCAATTTCACCAAGCATGAACTATAATCATTTGTGGATTGCTTCGCTGGTTATCATCATATCTGGATGGATGAGGAAGATGCTGAGAAAACGGCTTTCATTACGCCGTGGAGAGTGTACTTCGAAGACTATCCAACAACTTCTTTCACAGTGGAGGAATCCTATATAGGAGGACTCCCGATTTGGGATTATTACGTTGTGTCGACGCAAAGGAAGCATCCAAGCTGCTAGAGGAGATTCATGTTGGGACCTGTGGCCCGCATATGTACGGTTTTGTTCTGGAAAAGAAGATACTCCGAGCTGGTTACTTTTGGATGACTATGGAAACGGACTGCATCCAGTATGTACGGAAATGCCACCGTTGTCAGATACACACAGATATGATAAAGATACCTCCAAACTAGCTCAACGCAACAAGCTCACCATGGTCGTTCACCGGCTGGGGCATGGACGTTATTGGATCAATCGAGCATGCCGCCTCCAACGGACACATGTTCATTCTGGTAGCCATCGACTATTTCACCAAATGGGTCGAAGCAGCATCCTACAAAGAAGTGACTAAGAAAGTCGTGGCAGACTTTGTCCGCGATCGTATTGTTTGTCGATTTGAGATTCCTGAGTCAATCATCACCGACAATAGTTCCAATCTCAACAGTGACTTGATGAAAGCTATGTGCGAGTCTTTCAAGATCAAACACAAGAATTCCACAGCTTACAGACCTCAGATGAATGGAGCTGTAGAAGCCTCCAACAAAAATATCAAGAAAAGACTAAGAAAGATGATAGAAAGGCACAAGCGGTGGCACGAGAATTTATCATTTGCCTTATTGGGATATCGCACCACAGTTCGCACCTCAACAGGGGCAACTCCCTATATGCTAGCTTATGGTATTGAGGTTGTTATTCCTGCCGAAGTTGAGATTCCATCCCTAAGAATTATACAAGAAGCTGAGCTCAGCGACGCAGAATGGGTAAAGAGTCGTTATGAGCAACTAGCCCTCATAGACGGAAAGAGAATGAATGTAGTCTGTCATGGTCAACTCTATCAGAACAGAATGACCCGAGCCTTCAACAAGAGAGTCAAGCCTAGACAGTTCACACCGGGGAAGCTAGTGCTGAAGAAGATCTTTCCACATCAAGACGAATCCAAAGGGAAGTTCTCTCCCAACTGGCAGGGTTTGTACATGGTTCACCGGGTACTGACAGGATGAGCACTTATACTCGCAGAAATGGACGGAGAAGTCTGGCCAAAGCCAATCAATTCAGATGCAGTCAAACGCTACTATGTGTAATCTTTATGCTGAACTACGCCTGACCTGATTCCCGTTTAAGAGGGGATACATAGGCAGCCTTATGGGTTTGGTCAAAATTCAATAAAAATTTCATTTTTCCCCGCAATTGGAAACTGGGGCAGAATTTTGAGGAGGACCCTCAAAATTCTGAAGCAAGTTCAGCCAATCGCCGCACGAGCAACAACCAAAAGCATTCATCCATCCAACTGGGGCTGAATTTTCAGGAGGACTCTCAAAATTCTGAAGCAAGATCAGCCAATCGCCGCACGAGCAACAGTCAGAGACATTCACCCATCAAACTGGGGCAGAATTTTGAGGAGGACCCTCAAAATTCTGTAGCAAGAGAGGTTGCAATGTCCCGAGCCGTGTCACGATCGTCGGTTCATCCCAAAATTATTTTTTAATTATACATTATGCTTTTACAAAATCATGCATGCTTGTTTTTGAAATAGCTTTGTTAAGCAACGCTACCCCAATAATACAGACAGTATCATCAGATCGAGCCCAGCAAGTCAAGCAAAGCCAACGGGGATACGAACTAACCCCCCTCCCCCCCCATTTATAGAACTCATGATCTTTCTTTGGTTGCAGGCACAAGGTTGCAAAATCCCTAAACGAATTGTCCGCCCAGGGGACAAACGTTGTCCAAAATACGACTCTCAAAACTACTGCACTTGCCGATGTTCACACATGCCTCAATGCTCCGCATTCACAATGCTCTCAATAATCACAATGCCGCAATTCATCACCAGCTAAGAATTCCTACTGTCATTTTATTTCTTTCATAAGGCTACCTTTCTGCCTTCCGAGGTTAAGCTCCACCTCCATCTACACTTTACATAAGGCTACTATTCTGCCTTCCGAGGTTAAGCTCTGCCTCCATCTACATCATTTCATAAGGCTATTATTCTGCCTTCTGAGGTTAAGCTCTACCCCCATCTACATCATTGCATAAGGCTACCATTTTGCCTTTCGAGACTAAACGCCGTCTCCCTCTGCATTTGCATCTTTGCATAAGGCTACCATTCTGCCTTCCGAGGTTAAGCTCTACCTCCATCTACATCATTGCATAAGGCTACTATTCTGCCTTCCGAGACTAAGCACAGTCTCCATCTGCATTGCATAAGGCTACCGTTCTGCCTTCCGAGGCTAAGCTCTGCCTCCAATTTACCTTTCGAGACTAACCGTTGTCTCAAGAACTATTTACTTCACTTTCCTTTCGGGCTAAGACTAAGCTCTGTCTCGTCAGCATCATTCTATTGCATCTGCATGGGCTAAAATATTGCCAACTTATCCAAAGGCGTCATCGTTCGGAGGCACCATTTTCATGGCCTGAGAACACCATGCCATGGTCTGAGGATCTCTTTCAACCTCTGCATATCATTATTCAAAGGCGTCATGGTTTGGAGGCACCATCCACATGGCCCGAGAACATCATTTTCATGGCCTGCAAATCCTGCATCAAGCAATTCATAGCCCAGGACGTCATCCTTAACCGTCCGAAGACATCATTCATGGTCCAACGGGAATTTGCATCATGTTTAAATTACGCACAATATATGCTTGTATTATTTATTTGCAGGTAATCCGGCAACCAAACTGCCATCCCGGAAGGAGCGGTCCTGCTCCAGTTCACCTAACCATACACGTAAACCGTTTAAGCATCAATTTTATTTTTATAATTATCGGCTATTTTTATAAATTATATATCCATTTTTTAACTGGGTATTTAATAGTTAGCCACTATTAATTAAATTATAGCCTAATTAAATATGATCCATAACCCATTTAATCAACCCAATACCCACAGCCCAGTCTTTACAACTACCCTACCCAAACCTAAATCTCATCCTGACCGTTGATCAAAATTGATCAACGATCTGGATTTAACCTTACCAAATTAAGACCTAGTGACTACCCCCTCACCTCTCATTTCACTCAGCTGTCTCTCGAGTCCTCTCATCTTTCTCTCTATAGACGCTCCACCTACTGACCTCCCTTCTCCGGCCACCTCTTTGCCGGAAACCATAGAGATCTCACCTCCTACCAGCCTTATGGCTCCCCCCTTCGCACTTGTGTCATCGTTCGAGGCTCTCAAGTGAACCAGAGGCGGTTCACTCACCTCCATGATCTCATGTTGTTTTTCCGGCCACCTATGGCCGTTCGAGTAAGATCTTTACACCTTCCGGTTAAAACTGGTTAGACTTTGAGTTTTCTTCTTCCTCTTTGGGTTTTCTCCAGAAACCCTAACTTTAAAACCCTCCGATCTTTCTAAATATGTATCAGATCTATGGGTATTTTGAGGTTTTCACATGTTTTCTTCAAAAAATCTCCTGTTTTAAGAACAATTTCTTCATCTTAAAAACTACGGTTTCTTAACCCCTTTCAAAACGCTTTCTCTTCTAATTTTTAGTACTAATCTATGATTCTCAGTATGTTTTAAATGTTTGTTTAAGTCTTCTCCTTTACCCGAGTTATTCTGTTGAAAACCCCAACTTTTAGGGTTCTGAGTTCGTCTTGGGTACTATATTTAATTAATCTGTATGTTTCGCATGAAAACTCTATGATTCTGTGATTTTACTTTATGTTTGCTTGTTAGAGTTTCTGGGGTTCGATTACTTCTGCCTATATCATGTCTATGATGTGATTCAGACTGTGCTCTATATGAAACCCTAACTCTTATGTGATACTAATCTTCTTATGTTTCTGATTCGTGTCTATTACATACTTATTCCCATAATGCTGTAATAAATCAATGTTATCTTTGCTATTTGTGAATACCTGAATTTTTATGATTAAATACTTCATTGATCTTGCATGATATTGTCTACTGATTCTCGAGTATTTTTCCTAATTATGAAGGTGATTTCCTATCTCTCCTTGCATGTAGCATAATTATCCCGCTCATATGTGATATTCTTCTTTGATTGGTACTGACATCCTATAATTAGGACCTCAATCGACGGTTCCCTCATTGATTTCCGGAGTTTAAGTTATTGCTTGCCTTATTTCTATGAATGATTTTGCTGTCAAATTAGTATATATATTTTCCTTAAGTATAATTCTGAACTTGGCCTTACTTACATATGATATACCTATACTATACCTAGGTTGCTTTCCTTATGTGTTATAATCAGCTTTCAAGATTCCTTTCCTTATTTTTAAACCTGCTATTTACCGTCTAAGTATGACTCCTTAATTAAAGGAAGTCCTTTTACCAATCTGATTCTAATTGATTGTTTACTCCCATAATTACTGCTGAAACTATTATTTTACCTTATTCTTCTACTTGTTTTAAACTAAAAATACCTCTACTTTCTCCTTAACATACACGAACAAAAAATATTGTTCTGAACTCTCTTACACACACACATATTCTCTCTTGTTATTCTTGCTGGTTATTTGCTATTCTCAGTCGGCTGCAAGCCAAGACTAAGTATTATACACTCTATTGCTCTTCACTTATTCTCCTTTAACTGGTATGTTTTCAGTTTAACTTAAAGCTTCAAAACAACATGTTTC